>VZTG01004266.1:0-88253 GCA_013397845.1 Melanocharis versteri
GGGCTGGGGACCGGGGGATGCTCTCTCGGGTGTCCCTGGTACTGGGCGATGGTCCCTTGGGTGCCCCCGGGGCCGGGGACCGGGGGATGCTCCCTCAGGTGCCCCCGGGGCTGGGTACCAGGGCTGGGGACCAGGGGATGTTCCCTCAGGTGCTCCCGGGGCTGGGGGATGCTCCCTCGGGTGTCCTTGGTACTGGGTGATGCTCCCTCGAGTGCCCCCGGGGCTGGGGGATGCTCCCTCGGGTGCCCCCGGGGCTGGGGGATGCTCCCTCGGGTGCCCCCGGGGCTGGGGGATGCTCCCTCGGGTGCTCCCGCCTGTGGAGAGCCCGGGGCTGGTGACCAGCTGCCTTTGCTGCCCAGGGTGTCACTCTGCACCCTGAGGTGTCCCCGCTGTAGGGACAGGAAGGGATCAGGGGGTTGGACGTGGAAGTTCGGTGGAGTTCAGGTGAAACCCCTCTGCTCCCCTAATTTCCCCTGGTACCTGGATTTAGGGAGAGTCAGGTACGTCCATCAGGTGCTGCTGCACCCTCACGGGAACCCAAATCTGTGTCCCCACCAACCGACCAGAGTTTGTCACCGTTTCAGAGCCCCACCAAACTGCCAGGCCGAGGAGGGGCAGGTGGCACTGGAGCTTTGAACAGTGTTGGTCCCTAAGACACAGACAACTTCCCCTGCCCCATTTATTCTTTCAGGTGTAGGTTGGGGTTTTTTTTCCACAGCTGCTGTGAACACCTTAAGGGTTTAAATATGATTTGGGGTGGAAAGGATGACTAATTTCTATGTATTCAATTATAATATGTATAAGACCTCCTAAAAGTGGCTTTTCTGATACTACATATCTTAAACCAAGAGGTTGCTGCGGAACTGAGTTTCTACCTTTATTTCTTTTTTCTGTTTTGGCACTTGTCTCTTTCTAATGAAACTGTTGGGTTTAATAGGAATGATTTTTATCCCCCTCAAATGAATCTTTGGAGCGGGCTCTGTTACAAAGCACCAGCAAGAGCCACTGTGTTGTAGCCAGTGTCACTGGGCCACCTGCAAGGCACCTGACCTTTGTGTTCAGCAGCCCAACACCAGATTGTGTTTATCAAAGTGTCCCCCTGACTGATTTCTCTGAAATTATTTGATAGCCTTCCCTGTACGAACTCCGGCAATTTTTATATGCAATAGGAAAGTATTTATTGATGCAAGCAAATGCTTAGTTTGAAAGATAAAACAGGAAAACACTACTATAAAATGCTCGTTTTTCCACTTCTGCCTGGCATAACTCACCCGGGAGTGAACAGCTCAGCTCGGATCGGTGGGAATTGCAGGGATCTGTGATACCTGTGTGCAGCACGTGTAAAACCCTGCTGGTGCTCACCGGGGATTCTGCTTTGTCTCCAGTCCAGGCAGGTGTAAACACGGGGCCAGGAGGGGCCGCAGCAGTGGGACGATTATCCCTGCCCTGGGATGAGAGAAGTGACACACTGCCTGACTCGAAAAGTGCAGCCTGGGCCTGGATCAGGTAGTTCAGCACAGCGTGCCAAACTAGGATTTTCTTTTCACGTTTCGTGCTGTCCTGATCTGAGATTTTGAACCCTTCAGCTTCTGCATGTTGGTCCCCAGATCAGAAAGCTGCAGATACCTCTGGCTGCTTTTCTGTTTCCTCTCCTCCCTGGCTGCACAGAAAGGTGCTGCACCTCTGGTAGATCGTTCCTTATGAAGGATTGTGCACTAAACACTGTTTAACACAGAGATGTTTTAATAAGATTTCTCCCAAACTTTGGGACACAACGCGTGTGTCGGGACATCCGCAGGCGTGAGGGGGTGGCAGATGACAGAATCCCCCCTGGTTTAACCCCTCCACGTGGGATGTGCTGCTGCTGTGCAGGTTGCAGAGCCAGGCAGGAGCTCTGGCTCCGGCAGGGCAGCAGTGCAGCGTGCTCTGGGATCAGGAGGAGCAGCTATTGTTCTCCAGAGCCGTGGCTCCGATCCAAACGTGCGCGCTGGGGATGGGATTTGTACCGCTGGCGCTCGCAGCCTCCACGCGCACGACCAGCAAGTCGCTGTTAGAAATGGTTACTCCTCGGGGAGAGGGGAGCTGGGAAGATGGACTCGCGAGGGGAGCAGCAGTGAGATGGCACCCTATCCTCGGTGATAAATGGCAGCATTAACAAGGCTTGGTCGAGAGGAACCCTACAGATTTATGGCTTCCTGTCTCCACCAGCAGATGCCATTATGGCTGACAGAACAGAATGCCTTTCAAGAGGGAACTGGGCTGGGATTATGAAGAAGGGGGGAAAAAAAAGCAAGCGGAGTCTGGTGTCCATTTTTATCCACTGGTCAGAATTGGCTGATAGATTTGAATAGAGCTGGAACTACCCAGCGTTCGTGTGCTCCCTGCTCCTGTTATTTATAACGGAGTTGGTGAAGGTCATTTAGCATCTCTTTTAGCACAGGAAGAACCCATAATATTTACTGAAAGCATTTTTGCACTCTTGAAAATTAGAGATAATAAAATGAACAGATAGCACTGGAGGCTTCCTTGGCTTATCCAATGGAATAATCTCGATGGGTGCTTAATGTTTACTTTGGAAATGCAGCAAATGATTCTGAAGCTATATTGAATTTTATCTATTTTTATTACATTGCAGAATAATATTTCTCTTTCCTGACAAAATGTTATGACCAGTAATAGCAATGGCAGTTATGCATGTTCAAAAAAGAGTAATCAAATCTCATGCTTCAGGGCATGAGCTGAATTCCCCACTGGGATCCAGAAGGAATTTTTTCCCCCCAAATATAGCAATATACAATCAAGTAGGTATGTTCTTAGAGGATTTTCAATTTCTTGGTTAGGTGCAGATTACATGGAGCAACAGTGTGACCTGGGACTGTGAAAATCCTCTCTTGCCGTAGCTTTGGGCTGGTTTGGGTCCGATTTTTCAGCCTGATGTGTGTGATTTGTTGTGCTTACAGTAAAGTTTACAGCCACTTTCGAGCACAATAAAGGGCCAAATGCTCTCTGTGTACCTGACTCTGATAACAGTTCCCATCACGTGTAGTCACAACAAGCTCAGCTGTGTGAATTGCAGTGTTTTATCTGACTTATTTTTGTTGTCTGTCTTTCTTTCAGTGACTGCTCTGCTGATAATTAAACGTGGGGATTTTTTTCTTTCCTTCCTTTTTTTTCCTCCCTAGAAGTTATATATATATAGGTACACAACTCCTCTTGGATGAAATTCACAGTGTTGGTGACCCCTTTCACGCTTTGCCTACCACTTTAGAGAAAGAAAAAGTGGAAATTCTGACAAGTCCTACGAACAAAAAAAGGGTTAGAAATATTTGATCTGATAAATAAAAAAAAATTCAGTATTGCTAGTTAATGGCATTGTCAGCCTCAGTGTTTACTTTTCTCTTTTTAGAATTATTGGGGGAAAAATATTTTGAAAAGGATTTGGATTACAACGATTTTGAAAGAATCAACTTGAGGACAGACTGAGGATTCTTTAGAGAAAATAGAGAACCCTGTAGCTCTGTTGCAGTCCCTGCCTAGGGACAGCATTGACGGTGCCCATTCCACTGAGGCACATTTGACCAACACGATGCAGATCCAGCAGTTCCTCTGGGCAATCTCTTCCAGTGGCTTTACCATAGAAAAATTTATCCTACTGTTGGAAAACTGTTTCTTTTGGGGGCTTTTGCAGATGAAATGGAGAACAGTTTCTTCCTTTCCTCCTTGCAGCAGTTTTTAACATCTCTGCAGATGCGTTGCCTCCACTCCCCAGACCATGCCCAGTTCTTCATCCATCCCTCGCACATCACGTTCCCCAGCCCTGGCCCTCATTCCCCTGCTCCGTGGCTGGACAGCACATGTTTTGGGGTGCAGTGCCAAAACCTGGCTGCTGGGTTGCGTTTCCAGCTCCCCAGCAGCGAGTGGGATTATTTCACATGTCTGACACATGACAGTGCTGTTTGCGTGTCCCAGTTTGACACCCGCCCTTTCTGCAGCAGCATGACACCGTTGACTCACGGAGAGCTTCTGATTCACTGCAAGCCCAGCTGCTTTCCTGCAGAACTGCTTTGTAATCAGTTGTCCCCATCCTATATTTGAGCAGTTGATTATGCATCAGTGACAACTTTGCACTGATTCATCTTGAATTGCATCCTATTTTTTTCCGAGTGTTCCTGCGATTTGTCAGGCTCGTTCTGGATTACAATGCTGCCTTCAAAGGCTGCTGCCGTCCCCCCTGGCTCAGTACCATCTGCAGATCTGCTGCTCAATATTTGCTGTTCCACCTCCTGAGACATTAATAAAAGTATTGGATGTTGCCAGGCCCAGGACACACTCCAGACATTATTCCAGCCTGACAATGGGCCATGAGGGGATAATCCTGGAGTGTGATTCTCCTACCTCTTCCAGCCCCCTGCAAGTCATCTGGAGGATGTGTCACCCAGGGAACAGGGACAGGACAAGGGAAAATGGCCTCAGGCTGGGCCAGGGGAGGCTCAGCTTGGACAGCAGCAGGAATTTCCCCATGGAAAGGGTGCTCAGGCCTTGGCAGGGGCTGCCCAGGGAGGTTTGGAGTCCCCATCCCTGGAGGTGCCCAAGGAAAGGCTGGATGTGGCACTCAGAGCTCTGGGCTGGGGACAAGGCAGGGATCAATCACAGCTTGGACTGGATGATCCTGGAGCTCTTTTCTGGAAACTCTTGGGCCTCTACAAGATTTCAGGGATGGCCACTGGTAGTCCTGAGATCCTCCTCAGACCTGGTTAATGGCCTGACCTTTTCTCTGTGCTTTCCAAGTGCTCCTGAAACTCTGCTCCTCCTGCAGGCAGAGCTCACCCTCCTCTGACACTGGCCCAGATTATTTTTGCAATCTGATCACAGCTGATTCCCAGAGCGAAGATGAAAGTAAAAAAGGCTTTCTTAGGGTGATCTGTCAGAAGCTTTCTCCCTCTGCTGAGTGACAGATGTAATCTGTCCTGAGTCTTTTCCTGCATAGGGAAGGCACTTACCAAACACTTTCTCCTTATTATGTTCCTTCAAGTTGGATCTCATTTGGGGACTTTCTCTTTGTAATTTTTTTCCCTGTGTGTTCGTGGCCTCTGTGAGGAACTCAGATAAGTCTTTGCTGCGCTTTTTTCCCATTTAGACATGTTTATAGAACATGTACTTAGGATTTTGCTTTTTTAAGAATATTCCTTGCCATGCTATAGAGGAATCCTTTTCCCTACAGAAGGGTGGAACAGCAGCACTGGGGCAAAATCCTTTTCCCCCTTTGTCTGTACACAGAGGAGTTTGGTGGGGTGGTAGGGAAGGTTAAATTTCCCCTGCTATCACCAATAATTTCTGCTTTGAGTCCTGGCAGCATTTCCAGAGCCCTTTGCCTTCTAATCTTCACTACAGGATTCACCCTTTGGCTGCAAAACAGGCCCTGGAGTTTGAACTCCCATCTCACTGCAAAAACTCATCTTTTGGGGCCAGGAAAGGAGAATTTCAAGCGGTGCAGGGCTTTGCAGAGCTCTGGCTGCAGCCACCTTCTCCAGCCCCATCTGGGGTTCATCTCCCCAACCATGGCACCAGCAGGATCTCACTCCGAGCTTCGCATCCAGCTCACCGTGAATTCTTCAGCCACCACATCCAGAATTTATCATTCAGCCTTGCAAAGACTGGGACAGCCTGGAAGCTTTCCGTTCAGGAACTGAATTTCTCCTTCCTTAAATCACAACAAGTCTCCAGTTTGAAAAATGCAGGCATAAGCACGCCGCTTTTTCTGAAATAAGCACAGCAACCCTGTGATATCATTTCCCAATAAATCAGCAAAAGCAGCGAATTAAATTAGTTGGATCTAAAAGTTGTTCAGGCCACAAACCTCCTATTTTCTTCGGTGGATATTAAGTCCCTGCTCTGCACGCACTTGGACTAGTGCATTTATTTTCTTTCCTAAAAACCAGCAAGATTGTTAGAATTTTTTGAAAATAATAACAATTAGCTGGAACTGGGCAGGAAAGGGACCGTAGTCTTCAACAATTCCTTGGGAAAAGACAGAATTTAAAAAAAGAAAAACTGAGAACTGCCATTTTTAGGGGGAAAAGCAGCATCAAGGAGGCAGTGTTCTTCCAGCTCCTTTTTTCTTAAAATACCAGGTTTCATTGAAAAATCTGTTTTAATAGATTCTTAAAAATAAACTTTGAATGTTGGAATTATAAATGGGGATGTTTTATGCAATGCCTGCAAAGGAGAGGTTTGAAGATGATATCAGGGTTTTTTTCCCAGTGAATCCAAAATATGACTGTGCAGAGCTTAATTTGGAACGAGGAAATGAACAGCACAGGGACTGCATTTGGCCATCCATGATGCCATCAATTAATTATTTGTCTTTTATTAGTATGATTAATTTTATTATTTATAGCTGCAGAATGAATTTATGCTGAAAATTGGAATAATTAATGTATCTGTAAAATAATATGGCCTTAAAATGGTAGTGATGCTTTGTAAAACCTCCAGGATTGTGTTTCTTATAAATGGGGAAAAGGTGAGGCCCTAAATACTTTCAAAATCTGTAATTCCCTAAATTGTCACTTGTCCCCTGTCCCCCTAAGCCATCCTGGAAGTTTTTTCCGTGTCAAATAAAGATAAATGGACAAACACAGTTTACACATACCAAGTACATTTGTTTAATAAACAATGCTGAAAAAGTTCAACTGAAACTCTAAAGGCACTAAAAGGGGCAAAATGCTTAATTTTGAACCATCAAAGTGTTTCAATTGAAATGTCATTTTAACAAGTCGATGTAAGGGCCGAAGTGTTTGTACAGCAAAAAGCAAAAAATTCAGAAAGCAAAATGTGAAAACTAAAGGAAAGCAAATTTTTTTCCACAGAAGTTCCAGAAGTTTCTGAATGTTCGTGAGAACGTTTGCACCTGGGCCCAGGGGCTGAGCTGGCGTTTTTGGGTGGGACCCAGCCCAGGTGTGCCCAATTCCCAGCTCCCCCAACGAGCAGCAGCTGGGGCAGGGCAGGGGCACTATTTAAGTGATCCACCGAGGGATGCTGGGTTTTGGGAGGCTCAGGATGCTCCAGGGAGAGGTTTCCCCTTCCAGTGCTCATCCCGGCGTGGCTCTGCACCTCATTCTTCCAGGTAAGTCGTTATCACTTATTATTTTTCTTGTGCTTCCTCTGTGGTCTGGTTTGAATTTGTTCTGTGAAGGAATTTCTCTGAAGGAAAAAAAGTTATTTTCTGTCTCTCCGCAAGCAGAGAGAAACTCAAGTTTGTAGATTTAGCTGCAAACTCAGGTGCTAAACTTCAGTGTTTATGCCTAAGCTGGTAGCATATTTAATGTTTTCTCTGTAACCAATGCGTCTTTAGTTTGAAAAAATGGAATTTTATCAGTGGATTACAAACAGTTGAAAAGCTGGAGATGGAAAGCAAAGAGCTCTCTGTAGAAATGAGTGAAATTTATAAAAGGAGCACTTCAGAAATGTGGAAGTCTAAAGCACTAAGAGAAAAACTGTGAGGAAAAGTAGTTTTTTAATTGGAAATTTAGGAGTGAAAAGTAGGGTATTCAGAAAGAAGACTTACTGTTCGACAATAATAATTGGGTTTGTGTTAAAAGTGTCAAAAATAAGAGTGATAAAAAGCTGGACAATTAGTATTTTTGGCGTGTGAAGGCTAACAGTGTGGAGTAACAAAGCTGTATTTGTGGTTATTTAGAAAAAGTGCTGTGTGCTGCTGTTTCTTTGACTAAAGAAAAGTTCTGGGAGTTTTTTTGATGGCTCTCTGTGGTCAGAATGTTGCTCCCTTTGTTCCTAAATGATGAGGCCCTCCTGGAGCACCTGTGGCAAACTGCTTCCATCCCTCCCAGCTGCTTCAGAGGAGGCTGAACGGGTTCTGCAAATTCAGGGTTGGAGAGATCAAATTCAGGTGTGATCCAGCCCCTCGTTATCTCCCGGGGGTGATGAGTCCCAGGTGATGCCCAGAGAAATGAGCTTTGGTACCTGGGAGCTGTTGGAAAAACGTTTGGTTGTTACATTTTTGTGCTTTGTGATGCTCAGCGTGCAAAGGCTTTTTGAGAACGGAGGCTGAGGTTGTTCAGGTTGGCTTGTAGGGTTCTCCATTAAAAAAAAAAAAGGATATTTAATGGGGGAATGGAATTCCAGGTTTGTGGAGCAATATTACAAAGGGAACCATCGAGCCATTTTCATGGAGATTGAATGACACCTTCATGGTCCTTTCTCTACTTCTGCTTTTAATATAAATGGTGTAGCAAATACAGGTGGGGAAAAAAAGCAAAAAAAGCTCACCTGTCAAAATATAGCTCTGTTTGGTTACCTCTGTCCATGGGACAATTTTAGTAACCTGTCAATCAATGGGCTGCTAAATAGCCTCTCCTAAGCACAATCTGCTATTTCAGACGACATCAGTGTGTCAATCATTTATTGAATCAAAGCCAAATTTGAAGCAAAGCAAGCCCAGTTTGTCAATCACTGCTCAGTATTCTCTCCACTAACCACCTGACAGCTTTTAACTTTTCACTTTTATATTCCATGCAGCTAGTTAAGATTCTTTCATTTTTAATTGGCCTTCTTTTATGATTGGTAGCTAAGCAACTAATATGTTGTTTTATATGGTAATAATGGGCCCAAACTTGAGAGCTTTCTTGACCATTCCTATTTGTTGTTGGGAAATTATTTTCCTTCAAGTTGCTAAATAGCAGATGTAGCAGAAACAGTTATTTAATTATGGGTTGTCCTGTTGTTTCTATCTATAAACACTTTTGGCACTGTTTAAAAATAAATACTGCATGCGCTGGCAAATATATACTGAGTGATTTTAACTCCTGATAGAGTCCTTTGGAATTTCACTGCTCATTTACAGGGAAAACTGGGTGCAAAAAGGAAAGGATTGCCAAAAAAGCAGTTTGGAAAAATATTAGCAGAGGACAGAGCGAGAAATCTGTTTCAGAATCCCACTAGGCTTTAGTCCAACCTGATCAGCTTTCAGTCTTAATTTAGGTACAATTAAATTTCTGAGGCCAAGTACAGTGCTGCGAGCCACCATCTCTCAAAATAAGCCAAAAAGTCCTTCCCCAACGAACTTGTCTGCCTTTTCTCTGTGTTCATTTTGTGTGCTTTGATTTAATTAAAATTTTCCGGGCCTGAGATGTAAAACTTGTGGGTCAGGAGTGGGGCCCCCGAAGGTGACCCCGGGTCTTGGGGTGGTTTCCATCCCCTCTCCCCATCGTGCACAAGACAAGCCCTGCCTTCCATGTGTGTAAAATGAGCCCACAGCTCCCCGAAAATGCTCCTGCCTTTCTATTTCCAAGGACTGTCATCAGCAAAGCCAAAGTGTTGTTCTCAGACAGAAAGAATCAACTTTCTGTCCTTCCCATGAAAGGAAGTTTGGGGAAAGAACTATTTCTGTGTTACATAAAATTCTATTTTGGGTTCAAAAGAGTTTTCTTCATTTAATTCCTTTGCATATCTGTTTGATGGGCTTCTGGCTGTCTTTTGACAGACTGCTGTCATCTGGTTTGATCCAAAACTGTGAAACTCCAGATGTGCCCAAGAACTTGGGAGAACATGGGCTTAGTTTTGTGAAAAGCTGCAGGAGGTTTTGAGGCAATCTGATACAAAATGTACTTCCCAGCCCTATTTGAATTTTACATTGGGTTTTGTACTTCTTTCTACCAAAGTAAAAAGCAAAAGAGACTGACAGCACATGAGGATTGACAGTGGAGAGGCAAATGGGAGCTTTGGAGCTTGGAGTGCTGCAGAAATCCAGCCCAGTGTGAAATGTGGGTGCTTTTCCCCAGTGAGAAGCCAAGGGAGGTTCTGGAGAGCACTGGGAAATAAAATAAATACTGGTGCTAAATCCAGGTGTCCCTCTCAGGATGAAGATCCCACCAGAGGGTTGAGATTGGGTAATTAATAGACAAAACCAAAAGCTCTAAAGCAGATCTTCCTGTGCAACTGCAGGAAAACAGCAAATTTGCTGACAAATGAGTTCTCGAGGAAGTGCCAAAAGATATAGTTTGGTTTGTCTCCTCTGGATGGGATTTCTGCTGCCTTTCATGGATACCCATGGCATTAACTAACGATTAGTTGGAGATCAGTGGCACTCTGAGAAATGAGGTGTAAGTCTGGCTGCACGAGCGAGCAAGAGATTTTTATTTTTTTGTGCGTAGATTTTGCTCTCTTTACATCACCAGCTATTAGCCAGAGCTTTTTTAGAGAAGGTGTTCTGATCCCCGGCTGCCTCCGTGGCTTGGCACAGATTGTTCATCTTGGCTCCCAGGGTGTTCAGGCCTGGCTGAACATGAGCTGAGCTCTGGTGCTTCTGAGCACAGGGGAAACCCACACAGCACCCACCTACACAGCACCTGGCCTGTGAATCGGCAGGAGATGCTCCAGGCAGGAATTAGGAGACACAGGATCACAAATATTACACAAATAGGAGATACTGTGGTGCAGCAGAGCCAGGATTACTCACAGGGACTCTTACAACTGCTTTATTTTGGTTGTTCCTGTTACTGTGGTGCTGAGCAGTGTAAATCTGCCTGCATGGGCGTTGTACTCCTGTCCTTCAGCTGCTCTCAAGGACCCTTGAGACCAGCAGAAATGATAATTTTTGAAGTGTTTAAGCGTGTAAATTGTACAGTGGCATTTTTTAGGTGAAACCTGTTGGTTGAGAGCATCTGCAAATCCTGGCTGGCATTCCCAGCTGGGCAGAAATGCTGGAGTGAAGCCTCTTTTTCTGTTTGATGAGGTGATTTGCTTGGTGTCCTGTGCCTCCACTGGCAGCCAGGGATGTGCTTTAGTGTCATTGATTGCACAAAGGTTTAAAAGGTTTTTCGAGCCATTTGTCCCTGGCAAACTTAAATGTGGGGTCTGGGTCTGTTCTTTGAGCACTTCCTGTGTTACCTGGGACCAGAGAGGAAAAAAGCAGGAGGTTTTTTGGGAATGCTGCCCAGTTCTTTATTCCATGGGAGGTTTGTCCTGGTGCAGCCCCAGTCCCGAGGCTGTTGCTGTTTCTCTTTGGCTCCTGGAGCTCCTGGCAGAGCACCTCCTGTCCCTGAGTGAACTGTGCAGGGCTCTCCAGCTAAAATGATAATATTCCCTGTTACTTACTTAGCAAGGCCATTTTTCCAGCAATGTGTCAAAAAGTTGATCAGTGTCAACTGCTGCCTTTGTTCACCCCTGTCATGGGAGCAGCACAAAGCCAAAAATGATGAATCCCTCTCCTAATTGGAAATGGAGGGAGAATTTGCTAAAGCAGAATGCAGTTACCTGTGCTGGAGCTCCTCCAGGACACTCTGGTGAGCACAGCCACCCTTCCCACGAGTGAAATGGGATTTTTAGCTGTGCTGAGGGCTTGGATTCTGTGAGTTTACATCTCAAACACCCACGGACCAGGAGCTCTGTGCAGCCCCTGAAGCAACAGGAAGCCTGGCCCTGTCACCTCGTTGTTCCTGAGTCTGCTCTGCCATCCCTCCCAACCCACTGAGCAGCTCCAGGAGCGGGGAGGAGAGGCTGTGCTGGCAAACCCTTTTTGATAATCCAGAATTTAAATGCTGGGTGCCGTAACCGGTGTCATTTAGATGTACTGACTGCTCAAGCTGCAGCTTTCAGCACAGAAAAGCGAGGTGTGACCCTCCCTGGGTGACACAGGGATCTCAAATGCCAAGTGAGGCTTTCCCCGTGGGTGGGAGGATCCCAGGTGGGCTTTGTTCAGAGCCACATTTGTCCTAAAGTGGAACTAAGGCCAGAAAGGGTTAATGTACACATGCAGATGCATGCTGGAGGCAATGTGAGGGATTGAAAACCGTGGAAAAATCACCCTGAGAGATTTGAAAATAGCAACAAAAAAAATGAAGATGGCTTCATTTAGAAACCTGGCTATTGTTTGTCTTAACTAGCACGCTCAGCTGTGGGTTTTTATAGCTATGCATGTGAGCTGGGGTGTGGAGAGGAGAGGTTTCTGTTGGGTATTAGGGAAAATTTCTTTGCTGGAAAGGTTGTCCTGCCTGGTTGTGTAGATGTGGCTCCTAGGGATGAGGTTTAGTGGTAAAACTTGCAGTGCTGGGGGAGTGCTGGGACCTGATGCTCCTCGGGATCTTCCTGAACCTGATTCTGTGATTCTGTAAATCTGAACGGATGCCCAGGATTTCAAACACCTATAAAACCTGGGCGTTCTGTTGCTCACATCTGACTAACGGCACGTGTTCCACGCTCAGGGCTGAGGGGTGTCTGGGTGCTGGGAATGGCAAGCACTGAGCCAAGCAGGGGAAAGCTCTGCAATGTGAACTGTGCTCACACTCAGCTGCCCTGAGCCAGGTCCCTGGCTGGAACCTCCCCCGACCCCTTTGCAGCACATCCCAGTAAAACGGCCGTCAGTGCAGCTGCTCAGGGCACCAGGGGATGTCATGAATTAAAATCACTTGACCTCTAAAGAAAGTGCTGCTTGAAACACGTAACACTCCAGAAAGCCTCGTTTCCAACACCACCCTGCATCCCAAGGACTTCCCAACACTTAAATAATCAGCTTACAATTAATTTGACAGTCTATTATTCGTTTCCAACACCACCCTGTTTATAGGAGGGCTGTGGTGTTGTTAGGACTCCCCTCCAGCTGAGCTGATTTGACAATTTAGAGGCCACAGTATTTACATCAGCCTGAAAAGAAATCTGTATTCCTTCATGCCTCAGTTTCTCTGGGAATAAATATTGGTAGGATGTTTTCCAGAACTTCCTTTTCAGGAGCAGCATGAAACTTAATTTTCACCATTTTTTGAAGGCTTTAGGTTTTCTGGTAAAAAGAAGCTTCACTTGAAAGTGATGCTCTAAAATATTGTACAAGTTACCAAACCTTGTCATTCCTCTTTAAATTACTCTTCGGTACCATTTACCAAGAGTGTAAAATTATATATTTATAATATATATTACATATACTACTAGGAGAGTGCCTAGCAAAAAAATTGTCCTATTCTTTGATATTACTTGAAGTTTAAGGTCTCAGGTCTCATTTCCAGGAGAAAAGCCAGGTGTTTCATGGACAGGATGGATCTCCTTTGGGGAAGCTGGTTTGCCCAAGAGGGCAGAAATGGCTCCTCTATTTTCATTTCTATTTAACATCCATGCTCTGGTTTCTGTCCTGGCATTTCTGGTGTCGGTAGAACTGGACTCTGCTGTCTCTAGGTGCTGTGAGTGTGGTGGGTGGGACTGGGGTCTGTCTCCGAGTCTGTTGCAGTTTTCCTTTTGGGAAGTGCAGGATATGCTGGTGTTTGGGATATAAATGATAACCAAAGGCTGCTCCTTATCCAACCATAGACTGTCAAATTGATTGTAAGCTGATTTTTAATTTTTTCCCCCCCTGACTCACTTCACAAGTCTCTTGGAAGAAAATGAACTTGGAAAACATGAAGGGAGTTTCTGTGCAGAATTCAGTTCTCACTTCTCTGGGCAAATTTCATCAGCTTGGAATTTAAGGGCTAATTCTGCTGAAGTTATATTCAATTCACACGGGCAGCCAGTGAAATAAGAGAACACCAAGGAAATAATTAAATGTTGTGCAATCGGGGCTGCAGCATGTCAGGGTACAAATAATACAAGATGAGATATCCTTTCATGGATTAAACTCGTATTTATTTGGTAGCCTTTGATCTCTGTTATCACAAAATAAAATCCTGTAGGGCATCAGCATTGTCTGACCCCAGGACCAGCCAGTGCCAGGTGAGGAGCTGCAGGGATGTGCTGATTGCAGCTATCACAGGATCAGAAAAGAGAAACCAAGGCCCAGTTTTTTTAATGAATTAATATTTGAATTATACTTATTTATTGCAGGTGCCTCTGCGGGTTATGAATTTATCCTGAATTCCTGTGACAGATTAGGGTTTAAAAAAGGCAAAGCAATAAAGAAATGTTTAGATCAAATATCCGGTAGATTATTCCTGAACCCAGTTTGTGGTTTTGGGGCTGTTTTGTCTCTTCCATTTTTGAGTGCTCTGGGCCATTGTTTGGGAAGAGCTTTCCGAAGCAGAGCAGCAATGCTCACCAAAATATTCGGTTCATTCCAGCCAGGCTGGCTTTGGGAGAGGTCCCTGCCACGGAACAAACCTGTTTCCTTCACTGGGATGTGTCAGTTAGAAACACCAACTGCAAGGATTTCTTCTGTTCTCACGAAAAAGGAAGGAAACAGCTGGTAAATGTTTCACAGATGGTAAAGCTCTTGGCATCTCTCAGGAGAGGGCCACCCATACAGATGGCTCATTATTTTAACATTTGGATTTTCATCTTATTAAAACATCTTTTTTTTTTTCCCTGGTTTTATTTAGCATCATAAATTCTCTTACACTTTAGTTAACAACTCGGTGATTTGGGGGAAGTGTGTGTGCTGTAAGGAACATCATTTGGCTAAAACAAGGATCTGCATCATTATTCTCTGCTCTGATGTGGAACGAGTGGACTTGAACCTGATTAAAAACACCAAATGCAAGCAAATGCTTGGAAATATGACTTTATCAAGCAAAGGTCAGCTGAGCCTGCATAGAAGCTGAATTATTCAGTAAATGAAGGAATGTAGTGAGTGAAGCAAGCAAACATTTCTATCTTGGGCATTGCATCAATTAATGCCACGCTGCTTTCTGCACACACCACAGGAGAGGGGCCTTGCATGAGCTCCCAGTGACTGGTTCGTGGTGAGAGCAGCCCTAAATACAAAATATTGCCTTTCAAATACCTGGTGAAGAGCCCAGGGGAGTGGGGTTTTCAGAAATGGCTGTGAAATGTGCCCGGGCAGCTCCACCTTTGTGAGGGCACGTGCAGCCACCAACGTGCAAATAGCTGGCGTGTTTAACATGTGTTCTACATAAATCCCAGCTCCACACACGGCTCAGGGAATGTCACTGGTCCCTTCTGGGTTTGTGGCAGGGGGAGGGATGGAACCAGTGCCAAAAGGTGGTGGAACAGTGCCCTACGTGGTGGGGGAAGTTGGGGCGTGCTGAAATTGAGCTGAATGTCCTGGGTTTGGTGCCTCCCCTCCCTCCCTTCCCTGGTCCTGGCTGTGCTTTCCAGCCCCTGACACTCTGCACACACAGGGGCTGAAGAAGCTGAGGCAGATGTTTGGCCCTTTCTGCAATAAAAAGTATGGAATAGGTGGGAGATAATGTAGGAGAGAGGAGGAATGTGAAGAGAGCCCTGGATGTAACACCAAATCTTTCCTCTCTGTTTTTCGGATTTTTTTATTTGAAGTTTTAGCAGGTCTCCCTATGAAATGACTAAAATATAGGCCTGTGGTATAAATATAGATCAGCAATGGCACAGATTGCTGTATGGATCAACCTATAAAGATGAAAAGTAGCAGCTGATGCATGTCCTACAGCTGCCCTGTAAATCTCATTGTGGGCTCAACCAAGAAGTGCTGCCTGAAAAACTCTGGGTGCTCCATGCTGAGGCTTGTGCTCTGCAATTATAATTAAAAATTGAATAATCAGGAGTGGGAAGAAAGAAACCCAAGTCTTACTTGGCATTTGTATGAGCAACTCCCCATTGATTCCAGTAGGTTACATCAACAGTGAAGGCTTGACCTGAAAGCTGCCTACAAATATTCCATTAATAAATACAGGGACAGATTTGTAGCATGTAAATCACTGGAGCTCCACTGATGCCAGTGTAGCTGTGCTGATTTACATCAGCTGAAGAGTTGGCCTCTGGAATTCACATTCCTTCTGAGATCAAAGATGTGTCAGCAAATGGTGAACTTCATTTGTATTTTTTAGCCTTCTAATTTAAAAATAGCCCAATAGATTTATGATTAAATGGCAGGGCTCTTATGGCCAGACTTTGGATGCCACGTTTCAGCCAGACACCACTCACAGGCAGGCTGTAAATCCTCCCCAAAAGGGGGTTTAGCTGGAATGCTGAAAGCTCTGTAATGCTTGTGGGTACTGCTGTGTCATATTTATGGAGGATGGGCCAATCCAAGCATAACCCAAAACACGAACAGCACCAGGGGCCGGGTGGCTCGGGGGGCTGGCAGAGCTGCCAGCTCCAATTCAGTCATAGCCAGAAGTGACAAAGTTGTTCCCATTTCTGGAAGCTGGCTCGGTCCATTTGTTGTCTTTCTCCTTGGAGAGGTTAAAAAATAATGGGGTTATGGAAGAAACGGAGGCTCTGGGGGGCTGCTGGGTGACGTGGCACTGATGGCACTGCCACTGCTGCAAAGGGAGCTGGCTGGGCTTGGGGATCCTGAAATGTTCACCAGGGATGCTCCAGGTAGGGATTAACTCGATGTGCAGACCAAGACATGGAGGATACAACTGTGTCCTTTTGTTTGATTTCCCATGGAAACAAACCAAATGCAGTAGTACTGGCAGGGATAATAAGTTTCAGCAGACATCTACAAAAATCTGTTTGTTCTGAAGTTGAGGGAAATCGGGTAAAAATGGGTGGCCAAATGGAGGTGGGAGAGCTGCTGTATGAACTCCTTGGGCATGAGGAAAGTGGGGAATCCTTTGGGGAGGCTCCAGAAGCACAGCTGGATCTTGCATCATCCTGGGTTTCAGTTGACTGCAAAATCCCAGTCCTTACACAGTGGGATTTGTCAGTTTTTGCCATGTAAAGTGCCACTGTCTTTTTCCAGTCTTTAACTGAGTGTTTGGTGTGGATAGCCAAGGAGCCCCAGCCTCCAGCTGAGGCTGAGCTGCTTTGTACCATGAATGTCTTTGTGGTGCTGAGGTTCGGGGGCACCGTCCTCCCTGAAAAGGGCAGAGTGGAAACGCAGTGATACAGAAAGTGAAATGAGGAAGAGACTGGCTTTGTGTCTCTTGAGAGCTTGTATTTGCAACAAATAAATACCTCTGGTATTTTTGAGCTCTTCCAGAGGAGTTTCTAATGGTGCACAGCAGCAGAAATTCCAAGGAGTATCTTGAGCATAACACAAATATGTGGTGGATGGAAAAATAACCAGGGAATTGGACTTAGCTCCACTGGAATGGGTTGGTAAAAGTCACAATATTTGCGTGTGGCTGAGTGTACCCAAAGAGCTTCGAACCAGTTTGGTTGACCCTGTCTGGTGAGGGGTGGGTGGGATGGAGAAGAGGCTTTCTCTGAGCGTGGTGTGATGCCCTGTGAAGGTGTCAGTGCTGCAAACAGCCAACAGGAGTGGATGGACCAGTGGCCTTTTCATGATACAACAGCTTAATATCTGTTTTACCCCTCAGAAACATCTCCTGATTTGGTGTAGGCTCAGATGTTATTAGCTTGCGAGGGAGTGTGGATGGCATCTCTGGAGTCTAACGTGGGCATGGGGGCTCTCTTTTTGATCATTATGGGGTATGAGCGTTTTGTAATTCTTCCAGTGCAAAAGAAGCTGTTTGGTGACAGGCATCAAGTCAAATTCCTGCAAGAGGCTGGCAGCAGAATACATTTCTCTGTTTAACTGCATGCAAAACACTTGTCAAGACAGATTCTGGTCCCTTTTCCAGAGCAGGGCCTCTCGCTACCTTGTGTTGCAGATAACCTGGCAGAGCTGGTGCAGCAGCCTGTGCTGGGCTGGGAGCAGGGCTCTCACCCTGCCTCAGCACCTACCAGAGGAGCCTGGCTGGCACACGGCTCTGGGGGAGAAGGACAGGCACAAACACACCTGGAGGCAGATGGAAACAGAGCAGCTTTGAACCCTCCGAAGCAGTGACAGCTTGTCTCGTTCCCTAATGTTTGCCACCGCGTCCGTGGGGTGGGAGAACCTGGGAAAGTGTTGGTGGGGATGATGGGAGAGGACAGAGGATGGGGGCCTGCAGGAAGCGTGGTGGTGCTGAGGCTGCTGAGTGTGCATGGGTGGCAGGCAAAAGGGAACAAAAGCCTGGAAATGCAGCTCCAACTCCCTCTCTGGAGGAGGAAATTAGTTCTGCTTCTTTCCCCTCCCACTGTGCTTGGATGTAATATAAAAGTTTAGAAGTATAGGGCTGATGTTGCTACTCGTTATGCCACTGTTCCAATTAGAGCTGTGTTGTCTTTGGGGCTCTCTCTGCTATTAAAATAGTGCTTATCTTCATGCTGTGCCTCCCTGTTTCTCCCTGGGATCTCCATTTCCCCTGGATGTGTTACCTTTTCCCCCATTCTCCTCACTTTTGCCTCCTGTTGTCTCGGCTGCTCTGCTTCCCTCCTGTGAGTCTTTCTCTCTGCCCCTTTGCCATTTCAGAAGTGTTATTCTATCATTTCGAGTGCTTGCAGCTGCCTCTGGGGCTGTCTCCTCCTTTAGCACGGGCTGACCTCTGCTGAAAGCCACTCTCACCTCTGCAGCAGCCAACTTCAGAGGCTAAAGAGACAGGCAGGCTGTGGCACGTGATGGTCAGCTCTGACAGAAGTGTGAGTTTTGGGAGGGGAGGAGGGACAGACAGGATGAGCTTGAGGTGGCTGAGAATGATAAACCTGTCACAAACCTCGTCTCTGAAAACTGCAAAAATATTGACATGTCCTGGTGAGGAATAAGCCCCCACCCTGAAATTGGTGCCTTTGTCCCACCTCTGGTTTCACAGGATTCCTGCTTGCTGCGTTGTCATGGCACAGGGGCTTTGTGCTGCCTTTTTGTTGCTGTTTCAGCATGGAGAAATCTGTGCCGTCTTAATTATTAACCTGTTACGCTTAACTTTCATTACCTATATGTTTTTTAATGTCTCCTCTTGAGGTGACAAATGAAAGTGGTGGCTGTGCCACTGCTGCAGAGCTTTAACTCCGGACTCTGCGCTCACCGTGTGCCTGTGGTAATGACTCCCATAAAAGTGCCTGGATTGTTCTCTGGTGCAAATTGGGCTCAGCAATAATGCCCCATTCTCCTCAGAACAACTGTGTACTGCTCAGCTTCCTTGGACACCTTATTGGAGCACAAGGCGACATCAGGATGGGTTAATAAATACTGTGGCGGAAATTTAAGCACTTGCAAAGAGCTGCTTATTCTTTTACGTGAATGACTTTGAGCATAACTCCTTTTTGGGGGAATAGGGGTGAACTCAAAGGGGATGTGCTGGTGGAATGGTAAAAAGGCCTCAGCCCCCAGCAGCCAGCTCCTGTTCCAGGTTGTAAGTCATCCCTGCCTGAGTCAGGGCTCAATCTCTGTGCCTTCATCTCTGCTGGCACTTGGAGTTTACAGTTGAGCTATTCCAGCTTATTTGTGCATCCACCAGCTCCAGCCATGAAACTCCGGGGTAAATAAGGCTGCTAAAAATGTGCATCTCCTTTCCCAACTCGTACATATCTGATGGGGGGCAACGCTGGGAGGGATGGTGTGAGTGAGGATATAAGGTTGTGTATAAGCTTGGGATTTATGGCCGAACTCTTGGCTGTTTCCTGAGCTACACCTTCATTATTACAGCAGTATTGAGAGAAGTAGTTCAGTCATGTTTGTAAAGTGCAAATGGAAAATAATAATTATCCTCTTGCAGCCCCTTGTTTGTATATCCACTTCCATGTGAAAATGCCCTCAAATTGAGCAAACTTAGACAAACGGGCATTAAAATAAACCTGGCAGGAGCAGAGACTCCCCAGCCCACCTGTTGCAGTCGTCCTTTTTCCTGCTCCCCCTCACACCTTCAACCCAAGGCCACTTGCCTGTGCTCAGGCTGGGGAAGGAGTCCCCAGCTCCTGTCTTGCTTTTTTCTTTGTTTGCTCAGTTCTTTGTTTGCAGAGCTCAGTAGAACTTAGCTATAGCCACAGCTTCTTGAAAAAAAAAAACCCTATTTCATCCTTTTTATGAATGCTCTAAATATAACTGTTGAAGCAAAACAATGCAGTCAGATAAACAAAGAAATGCAGGCAGTGTAAGCAAAAGCCTCTTCAGCAGGTCTCAAGTCAGGCAGCTTTCCTTTCTTTTGTGTGTTTTAGCTAACAGCCCATTGAACCAACAATGAGAAGAAAGGGAACAGAGATTTACTGCTCCTCTCGCTGCTCTTTTAAAGATATTAATACCAGGAGAAAAGGTGGGAGTTAAAGGAGCTAAAACAAGCTGGGGCTCTGCTCACCTGCCTGCTCCCTGAGGAGCAGCTGTGGGATGGGATGCTCGGGGTCACAGGCTGTGGCACTGGGATTCCACTGCCTGGAACAGCTCCTGCACTTCTGTCACAATCCTCATCCCTGCCCTGTTCCCCCACGGCCGCGTGTGGAGCTGCACAGGGAAGCAGATTTACTGGGTGATCTGGCTGAAGAACGACCTGGCCAGAAGAATATGGGGGAAAAATGTGCTTTTAAGGTTTTCTGGAATGGTCTGCAGCCACACCAGTAACAGTGGAGGTGACTTTGGGGCTCTCTCTGCTATTAAAATTGTGCTTATCTTCTTGCTGTGCCTCCCTGTTTCTCCCTGGGATCTCCATTTCCCCTGGATGTGTTGCCTTTTTTCCCATTATCCTCACTTTTGCCTCCTGTTGTCTCAACTGTCAGTGAAGGGGTGCTTAAGCCACAGGTGCCACCAGAGAATTTCTGTAACCTCACAATCAGTTTCAGGGCACAACCAATAGCAAAGCTATACTTTTACAACAGAATAAGGGACAAAAGCCTCATTTTCTGATTTCCCTTTTGATACTTTGATCCCCAGCCCGTGTGCTGTGAGTGGCAGGAGGGCAAGGTAGAACTGAGGTTAGGAGTGATGCCTTTCTCTGGTCTTAGGAAATGAAAGCCAGGCACGGTTAAAGGGTCAGAGGGGGTTTTTTACCCGATATCTTTAGTAGGATCCTATTGATGCATCACTTTGCCCAGGTGGAACATGTCACAGTGCCCCTTAAGCCCTTCAGCAGCTCTGCTTTAAGCTGATCTCTCCTACTTCTCAAATCATCCTCGTGTACGTGAGTTTTGGAGTTGTGTATGCTGCGAGACTGGTTTGGGTGGCCTGTCCCTTGAGACGCTGCTGTGTGTCCAGGAGGCAGCAGCTTCATGTCCTTCCTGTCCATCCCCTCCTTGGCTGTGGCAAAGCCACGCCTGGGCTCAGGCTGCATTTCAGGTTTGTGGTCCCCTGGCGCTTGCCCAAGGTGGGAAATCCTCTCGCTGGGGGAGGTGGGCTGTGCTGCTTAGGACTTCCCCCTGCAGCTGTGCCAGGTGCCATCCTACAGGCTCCCCACTGCAGTAGTTGTTCCCTGGTTTGTCCCCGGGTTCCTCTGTAGCAAATCAGCAGAAGTGGAAGGAACAGAGCGCTGCAGTGGCTGAGTTCTGTTACTCGTGTTTTGAGATCCGCTCTTTGACTCTGGCAGGGTTTTCTTGGATTTATCCAGAACTGGCTCTTCCTTAGCCTGGCAGTTATTAGTTCTGTGCCATCCTCTCCCCTCCACACCTGAGGGGCAGCAGGAGCAGTCAGTGGAGCGTGTAGGAAGCAGAGCAGTGGGCAGGCAAGCCTGGCCCTGCCAGGAACCTTTCAGGTGCTCTTGGAGGGAAATGAGCTCAAACCCTCCAGCTCTGTCACTTCTGGCAAAGCCGTGTTTCTCCGGAAGATGAAGCAAGTACGCCCCTCAGCATCCAGGGTTTCACTGAGGGATGACACCACGGGGTCGTGGTCCTTCAGCATCTCTGGGTAGTGACTCCCAGCCCGCTCAATCCGTAGTGAGTGCCGCACAGGTGTCAGGAATTTCAGTTCTGGGCCTTCCAGGAACTCCCTTCTTCTGGATGCAGATGTAANCTTAGCCTGGCAGTTATTAGTTCTGTGCCATCCTCTCCCCTCCACACCTGAGGGGCAGCAGGAGCAGTCAGTGGAGCGTGTAGGAAGCAGAGCAGTGGGCAGGCAAGCCTGGCCCTGCCAGGAACCTTTCAGGTGCTCTTGGAGGGAAATGAGCTCAAACCCTCCAGCTCTGTCACTTCTGGCAAAGCCGTGTTTTTCCAGAAGACGAAGCAAGTATCCTCCTCAGCATCCAGGATTTCACTGAGGGATGACACCACAGGGTCATGGTCCTTCAGCATCTCTGGGTAGTGACTCCCAGCCCGCTCAATCCGTAGTGAGCGCCGCACAGGTGTCAGGAATTTCAGTTCTGGGCCTGCCAGGAACTCCCTTCTTCTGGATGCAGATGTAACCTGGAACGTGAGTGAGAGGGGAAAGGAGGCCAGGGCCTCCCCAGCAGGCCTGGAGCCCGTGCTGTGGGCTGCCTCTCACGTGGACAAGGCGTTGTACACTCCCAAGGAATGGGTTCCTCAGCCTCTTCTCCTTCCAGTTTTTGGCCTGCATTCTTCAACACCTTGAGAGCCGTTTCCCTGAGCTCCTCGACTGGCTCAGCCCCGGTGCTGACTGCTGCTCTGTACAGCTTCNGTCGTGGTCCTTCAGCATCTCTGGGTAGTGACTCCCAGCCCGCTCAATCCGTAGTGAGTGCCGCACAGGTGTCAGGAATTTCAGTTCTGGGCCTGCCAGGAACTCCCTTCTTCTGGATGCAGATGTAACCTGGAACTTGAGTGAGAGGGGAAAGGAGGCCAGGGCCTCCCCAGCAGGCCTGGAGCCCGTGCTATGGGCTGCCTCTCACGTGGACAAGGCCTTGTACACTCCCAAGGAATGGGTTCCTCAGCCTCTTCTCCTTCCAGTTTTTGGCCTGCATTCTTCAACACCTTGAGAGCCGTTTCCCTGAGCTCCTCGACTGGCTCAGCCCCGGTGCTGACTGCTGCTCTGTACAGCTTTGACACATCAAAGGGGCCACGCTGGGCCAGCAGCTTTGCTTGGCAGATCCAGAATTTGACAAATTTCTCTGCCTGGGGCACAAGGGACAGCGTTGCCGAGAGCTCCTCTGCATGGACACCCTTCTCAGTGAGCTTCAGGCACTCAGTTAATGTTGTTGATCTTTGCTTGGCAGTGCTGCTCTGGATTCCCCTGCTTCTCTTGTGCTTTGACCTTTCTGGAGGATGGCTGCACTGCCTGCTTCCAAAGCAGCACCATCAGTGGCCGCTTGTGTTTCTTGCCTTTGGATGCCAACCACTCCTCCAGCTGTTTCTTACCATCTGCAGAAGGAAAAACGTGTTAACTTTTTAATACGTGTAATATTGGTGCATGTTAGTAATGTATTTTAGATTATTTACTTGAATAAGTAACGGAGGAAATAATTCTGCAAACTATTGCTCTGTGAGGACATTTCTTGAGGTGTGAATAAGGGAGAACAAGGTTGAGCCCAGGGACTGTAACACTGATAAACCCACAAGGCTTTGTAGAGGCACTAAATATTGGTCTTATTTTCCAGTGAAGTTGTTGGGATCAGAGTTAGGCCTTTCCTGAAGATCCCATGGCAGGGCAGTCAGCATTTCTGGTGCAGGTTGGACAACCAGCACGAGTCTGTAACTGTTTCCCCATGGAAATTGCTGTGTAAGTGGATCTGATGCATAAAACATCCCAAAGAGCAGGTTGCTGTGGCTGCACTGAGAGTTCATTCAATAATTGATATTTTAAACGTGTATCTGTTGTCATACGTGGCCCCTGGAAGCCTTGGCCTGTGGTCCAGCACTGGCTGGAGCTCTGTCCCTTTAGGGGATGCTCCAGGAGGACAAACCCCTGGTGTGAGCTGGTGCCGTGCAGGGAATGTCCTGCACAGCCAAGGAAATCCTAAACCAGGCAACAAACGCCTTTAAATTGCTTTGCTGTTGAAGAGCCTACCTCAGGATGTTTTAGGTGCTAAGTAGGTGATAAAACCACAGGAAGGATTGGCTTGGGATGCAGTCTGGTGCAGGCAGAACAGGGTTTTGTCAGCAAGCACCTGAGCAGGGCTTGTATTTGAGGGAGAACTTGTGAAGGACTCCAGGGCCACCCCAGAGCTGTCCCCGAGGGCTGGCTGGCTGTAGATGGTGACAGCAGACACAGGGCAGGTGCCTCTGAGGAATAAATGTTGTGCCCAGGTGAGGCTGAGGCTCCACTGGGACAGGAACAGGCCATGGGAAGAAGGAAGAGCCCGTGACCCCCTCCAGTTGCAGAGAGATGTTCTGGGTGGGAATTGAGCTGTGAAAGGCACTGCCCTGCACAGGGGTTGGCAATGGGAATGTTGCTCCCTGAAATAGCTCGTGGTGACATTATCCACAGCAAAGGCCAGCTCTGTATTAATGCACAACAAATGCATTTGAATACCTGATTAACGTTTCTGTAACATTCAGCTGCCATTCTAAATTATATTAGAAACCAAGGATTCAGGGAATTGATCTTTTAGGGTAGCTCTAAATATCCTTCTTCTTCTGCCTCCTTATTAAATAAATAGAATCTTTCCTCCAAATCAATCTTTTATTTTTTTTTCTTTCCTGTTCAGTGAACAATAGAAATGATGGGCAAGGTCTGCGGCTGGGAATTGGGCTCCTTTGGAGTTTTGCAGCAGGTCAAGGGCTACAAGAAAAACCTCTGGCAAATTGCTGACATGGGAGGAGTCCTGGGGCTGCCCATCTGGCCATGGAGCCCGGGATCCTGCACCTGCCAGAACAAGGGACAGGCTGGGGCTGAGACAGGAGGAAGGGGAGGAAATGCATTGGCAAAACACCCAGCGCATCAGGAGAGCATCTCCCACGCTGTGTGTGCTGGGCAAGGGCTGGCACCGGGCTGGAAGGGACTCAGGGCTTTGCCTCAGCCTGGATTTGGCCCATTGTTAACATCCCCCATCTCCCCTGCAGAAAGGGTCCCTTGTTTTTATGCCGTTTCTTCTTTAGGATAAAGCCCCTGGTGTGTCAGGGATGGCCCCGTGTTCAGTGGTGTTTCCTTGCTAAACCTTGACCAGCTACGTGAGGATGGTTTAACTTCCTCTCCTCCCACCTGATTTACCCAACTCTCTCTGAATAAAGTTCCCTGATCTGAGCACTGTCTTTGTGTAAACCCGAAGTAGAGTCCAATGTGCCAGGATTTTCCATTGATGTTACAGAATTCAACCTAAAGAATTCTTGGCTAATCATTAATTCATCTGTTTGCAGTTTATTCATCTTTATTTCACCATTTACTTTGAGGGAGCATCAAAATCTGGAGACTGATCATTTTTTAAGAGCAAGTGTATGATGATATTTAATTAATTACAATGGCAACAATAACCTTAATTTCCCAGGTATTCCCCAAAGAGAACTGTGTTTTAATTAGAGATGCCACAAGGACAAATTAAATCTCCTGGATTGAAGCTTTGCTTTATGGCATTCACTTTACAGGAGTAAGGAGAGAAGGTGTCTTCATGTAAATATAATCTGAATTTTTTGGAAGCTCCTCCAAATGGCAGGGATGGAGAGAAGATAAATTTTGCTGATGATATTTGGTGTGACATTGGTAATTCTCAGAGGGACTCTACAGTGCAGTGTGCCAGTGTAGATGTTCTTTGCTTTTATGAAGGTGACAGACTTGACCTGTCATGTACTAGTTACACCCTGGACAGACTAGAAATGTCACAAACTGCTAACAGTTACTACACAGGATATAAAAGCTTCTCTTTGCAGAGCTGTGGCACTTAAAAAGGTGGGGAGCTGCTTTCCTGCTCGAGTTTGTTGGGGTTTTTTAACTCTGTCCTCCCATATGGCAGTATAACAGAAATTACTGGGGGAGAAAAAGGGTTTTTACCAAGCTTAAAATTACTGCATTAAATGAACCAAATATGGTGTTAAAATTGCAGGATTTCCTCTCAAGATGGAAGTAATTTGTCTATAAAATGTCTTACTGAGTTTCATGTCTGAGTAGCTTTTATTTGTCCTTCCCTACCTGTTTTTGGGGGGTTTTCTAAGACTGGTGGTGAAAATGAAATACATGGGTTCATGTAGGTGAATCAGTCGTGAAAACTTTCAGTGAAATGAGTGTTTGGTTGGTGTGAATTCACTCTTAACTTGAGCTTGAAGAAGACTTGAACAGTTTTGAGGCTGTCAGTGTTGGGATTTGCTTTTATTTTGTGTGGCTTTCGCTTTGTGTTGGTTTCCAGAGGAAATTCAGCTCGGAGCAAAGCAAACACAGAGCTTGACTTGCCCACCCCAGCCACACAATTGTGTCCCTATCAGAAATCCTTCTGTGCTGCAGGTGATTAATGCCCAAATCACACGTTCTGTGGGTTGGTGAGCAGTGTGAAACACGACTGAGCTCAAACACAGAGCTGAGGGAGCCAAACCTGAGCGTGGCATTCCCTCTCCTCAGCTGGAGCTGCAACCTGCCTCCTCCTTTGTGAGGGTATTTGCCTGTGATAACATTGTCCAGCCAAGAAACGCCATTAGCCTGCCTCTCAGAGAGTTTTGGCCAGATCAGTTTGATCTAAAAGTCAAATAGCCACGACCAGACCCTTCTGGGGCTGCCTCCATTGGGTTTATCACAACGGAGCTGCTCTATTTAACGGTATCACCTCCAGTCTTCAAAGTCAACAGCTGCTGCTCTGGAGACCAGCACTGGTGATTGATGTTTGAAATATTGGCTGGCCACAGAGGTGTGTGTTTGCTGAAATACAGTTCAGGTTTGCCCTTGCTCGTTCATACTTCCAGGGAGCTTTTCGCTTCCGCATCGCCTGCTCCCGTTTTTTCGCCGGGCTGTCCGAGCTCCAGCAACATACCAAACCTCGAGCAATAATTCATCTAGTTTATCTCTCGGGGTGAAAGCTGCCACTTGAGAGTGGTGCCAGTCTGAGGCCTGTTCTGCTGGGCCCTCTCACCGTGGCATTTCACAGCAGCCTCTCTTCATTGTGTCCTTTCTTCCTCCACACACCAAGTAGTTCTTGGGCAAGTCTTAGGCTGTGGTTGGTTTTGTGATTTTGGGGGTTTTTTAATGAGTTTGAAGTGGTGGCAGCTGTCTCTGGCTGTAATTCATAGGAAGAATGAATGAGACTACTTCTTTGGGGACTGACATGCTTTAAGCAAGTAGTTGGGGATAGCAACATAAAAAAGGTTAAAGAAACTCAAAGAGCCCTGGGGAGAAGGGTTTTCATGGGAAGCTGCTTACCCTGGCTCCTGCAATGCTGTAGACCCTAAAGGGACATGAGGTGTCCCTTGGTAAGGAGCTGGAATTGCCAGGAAGGAGTTCAGGGATTTGTCCAGCATCAGTGAAACCCTGGGGGTGCTGCTGTCTGTCTGCAGCTTGTGCAGGATATTGGAAACACCTGAAGATTGGGCCTCATCCAGCTCTGCTGACAACTCTGCCATTTGGAGAATATCCTTCTACTTGAAAGTGACACCAACTGGAATTGTTTCAAGTCATTTTTATTAACATGCCAACTAACCTTTACCTTCCCTCCCATATGCTGACTTGAGTGTGAAATAACCTGGGATCTGATTGCTCTGTCTGGCTCCTGGTCCGATAGAGCTTCCTCTGACATTGCTGAAGCCCCTCAGAGGCTGCTGTGAGAAGCAGGGCAGGGAGCCCTGGACACTTTCTGAAGAATGAGAATATTTCTGTAGGCTCCTCTTGGAGTCTTATACTTTAAATGAAGTGCCAAGGCAAAAATGTCCTGGGAAAATAAGTATGTAATGGCTTTTACAGCTGCCTGTGAGGTGCTGTAGGCCCTTTATCACTTTTTATTGATAAAAATGGCATGTTAGGAGCAGAAGAGCCATAAAGCACACATTGGTAATGCCAGCCTGCTGCCTTGTAGCACACAGCAGCTTGGAACTGCAGGTGAGCCCTGCATAAGCTTCATTTCCATCCTTTTTTTTACTTCTTGCCTTTTAAACAGAAACCCAAGGAAAGGAGTCCAGCATCCACTCAAAGGAAATTCAGAGCGAGTCATTAGCACTGGCTCAGCTTTTAGCACCTCGGTGTGGGAGGCTCCTGCTGGTCCCGAGGTGTGAGAAGCTGCTCTCATTCCCTGGTTTACGGGAGGGATGGGATGTGCACCCTGCTTTGTTAGGCAGTGGCAAAACTGCAATTTAAGTCTTCAGTCTTTGCTCTGTCAAAATTTTACATGGGGGAGAAAACGTCCTGTGAGGATTTTGGGATCATAGTCCGAATGCTGTTTCAAGAGCAGGCGAGTTGCTGTCCTGTGGTGACAAAATTTCGGGTGGTAAATGCTGGAGTAACTGGAGATGATGAGGAAAGGAGAAATCCTCAGTTATTACGAACATTTCAAGGTTCCCATTCCGTTTTTCTTGCTGGATTCCACATGTGACAAGCAGCGTCCTGACGTGTCAGGTCAGGCTGCATCAATCACGTCCTGCTGCATCACGTCCCGTGTGCAGGGTGCTGGAAACCACTTAGGGGTCACTCGGGAGGCTGGGGAGAGGATTCTGTGAAGCTGGAAGGGGGAAGAGAGGTTGGGGAAATGGAGGAAACTTTGGGAAAGCCCAGGATTTTCTCCCCTGGCCAGATGGGCGCCATCGGGTGGAGTCAGGGCTGGGGCACAACCTCATCCCATGGATTATTTCATAATAATGGACACCTAAGATGCAGAAATGTGCAGCTTTAGGAAGGAAGGGCTTTCAGCTGAGAGCTGGAAAACTTTCGACAAAATTCTCCAGTTTTGTGAAAAATCTGATTTGTGCTTTTTCAGGATTTGCTGACTTGAAGAGGATAGAAAGCAAAAGTTTGGAGGCTATGGAAATAAAAAAAGCATGTGAAGGGGAGAGACCCCTCTCAAAATACTCTTCACTTTGTCCAAAGCTTTTTCTAATAGATAAAATATTAAAAAGGAAAATATAGATGCTGATTTTTTTTTATCTTGGTGACATTTTTATCTGTGGATCTTTTAACATTTTTTTTCTGGTAGAAACTATGGAAGCTGCCCATTTGTAAACAGGAATTTTCACCCTCTGTAGAGCTCTGTTTTTAAAGACAAGCCCATCAGTGGGACTATCTTGGCTTCTGATGCTTTCTGAGAAAGTTTCTAATCCAGCAAATGGATGCTCTGGGGTCATTTGAGGCTCAGCTCTGCAATAGAAAGCCAAGTGTAACATACAGCAAACGTTTTTTATTTCCCTGCTGGTATCTGGGTCACAGAATCAAAACAGATTTCAGCAGATTTTGGCTTTATCTTTTTTTTTTTTCCCCCAAAGATTTTGCTTCTGTTCTTGTCAGCAGCAGATCTGGCTGGATGTCTAGAACCATGGAAAACAAACTTCATCCCAACCTTGTTAGGCCCCAATTAAAGCTGACTGAGCTTTCCAGGTTTTCCAAGCATTTTCACAGGAGAATCAAGGTAAAAGGGCCACATCCATATTTTTCAGAAAGTAGAAGTTGATTTCTTAGCCAAATATTCCATGTAGGCCTTATGCTTTTTTTCCTTTTCACTTTAAACTTGAGTTTTAAACAAGGTATTCCAAGTTGAGTGTTGAAGAAAACCCTCTTAACCTGAACTGTTTTTATTGACAAGTCGTGGTAATTCCTACTTTTTCCTCTGGAAAATAACTTAACGGTATCAGTTGTGATCCTTTCTAAGACTTCCTAGCAATGCCAACATCTGCTCAGTCTGCAAGAGCATTTCTGTATTTTCATGCATCCTCCAGGCTTTGGAGAACATTGGACTTTTCTGGGTCCTTCCAGGCTCTTGTTTTACTTGCCAGATATGGTGGAAAATAAACATCCAAAGAGGCAAAACCCCAACCAAAAAAATCCACCTCTCATTCCCTCCTCAAGCTGCTGCAACCTTGACTGGGGTGGGCAGAGGAAGAACCAAAAAGTCGTTGGCTTGGGGCTTGTAGTTGGCACAAAATTGAATTTTTTAAAAGGGTTTATTTAATTCCACTGTGGGAGCACTGGAGTGAAATACAGCAAGTGCCGAGTGTGTCAGTGGATATGCAGCTCCTAAAATGAAGAATCCATTTGATATCTGGGAAGCTGGTGCTGCCCAATGGCCTGGAGAAGGCACAGATGGGAAAGGGGAGCAGTTCAACCCCGTGGCTGTCAAGATCCTCTGGTGACAAGCACTTCATGCAAATGTGTTCAGGCAGAGAGCCTGGAAGATCCAGCAGGGCTCCGTGTTGGGATTCTCGTTTCATATGTCTCTGCTTACAATCTGGAGTAAAAACGTGTGCACCTAAAGCCATGCAGTGCAGCTGAACCTGACAGATCTTGTCTAGACTCAGTTTGTCATAATAAATGCTACTTCCTCCAGTTGGGCTGAGTTGGCTCTGCAAAGAAAGAAATGCTCAGCTACTCCTTTATTTTCCTTTTTTTTCTTCCCTTTATTTGGTCTTTCTGTTCATGTCATTATGGCAAGAGCTCACCTCGCAGCCTCCTCAGCTGTTCAGGTTTGTTTTTCAAACTAATAATTGTGTGGTACAGGTTTTTTTTAATGGGCTGAGCTACTTAAATCTCAACCCTGCCCTCTCTACCTCTGACCTTCCACTCAAGGCTCTCCTGTTCCTTCTCTCCCCTCGTGCTCTGGCTGTATCAGCAGGCAAAGGTGGAGCTGGGCTGTGCAGTGTCAGCTGGCACGGATCTGACTTCTGAATCTTCCCTGGACTCAGATCTGTCCAAAACCAGCGGAGTTCTGGGGCGATGAGATCATCCCCGAGTTTCCCCAGCAGAAATGAGAGCTGACTCCAACTTTCAGCTCTGATTAGAGGTGAACTGCAGGAGGAGAGATGGACAATGAGCTGGTTGTGAGCCAGGCATTGCCAATCCCACTTGTAGCCTCATTTTCGCTGTCGAGATAATCTCTCTTGGAAGGTCAAGCAGCCCAAAGCAGCACAGCCTATTTTCTTTAGTTATAATTGATTCCTGATACGAAAAACTGCATCCAGCCATCTCTGTAGGGGAAGTTTTTCTTAATTTGCTGGTGAAGAGCACCCAGCCAAGGAAGGAGTGTCTGACAATGTGCTTGAACCCACGAGAGTATTGCAAATCTCATTTAATGAGACGCTCTGGAAGCGCTGTCCAGAGCCTCGTTGGTCGTGTTATGAAAATGATGATCTGAGATCCGAGACAGGGTGGAATAAGTGGGGTAACTATGAGGAGGTTTGGAGTCATCTGCTCCCAAACATGAAGATGTGGCTGCACAAGGATGTTCTGAGTTACCTCGAGGTTCCAAAAGCAGTTGTAGGATTCATTTATTCTCACTTATTCCCGTCCTCTTGGCGTTAAACTTGCTTTGGCTCTTAAACTCTACGAGAATAAAAACAGTGTATTTTTGTCTAGTTTTTGTTTGGGCTTTAGTTTTGTTTAAGGTTTTTTTGGTGGGTTTTTTTTCCCTTTTCCAGAAAGTATTAGCATTGCAGACAAGTTTAGAGGATGTTAAATCTTGGCTTGCTAACAGGAGGCTCAAAGATACTGCAATCTGGTCTCAGTATAATGAGCCCCTTTGTTATATTTAAATACTATCATACTATCCTATACACAGCCAAGCACTGGGATGTTTTATATTAACAATGCACCAGCACTAAAACCTCAGACAACGCTAAAAAGGCACTAATTATTATTATTAGTGTTTTACACTAACAATAAATGTCAAATGGAACCCTGCAAACAAATAACTACCTGTCAGCGAGTGAATGAAAAGCAATCTTAGGAAAGTGAATTAAAACCCAAACAACAGAAAACTCAACAGGCTCAGGGGCTGGGGGTTGGTGCAGCTCCCGTGCAGGAGCAGCAGCACATTCCTGCCTGGGAGAGTTGTGTCCCTTCCTGGATGTGGAGGAACCTGGGAGGGTGGGAGGGATGAGCTCAGATCAGCTGTGGGAGATTCTTACTCATGGCACATGGAAATTGGGTATTAATGAGGATTTAGTGGGTTTGTTTGTTACATGGGTTGTGCAGTGCTTGGAAGTTTTATCAGTGGAAATAACGAAGTTGGGCAGTGGATCGTGTTTATTTTGGGGACACATTTCTCTTAGGTTTTTTTTAAGTGTGTCTCCCAAAGACTTATTTTTATAAATGGTACATTTTATTTTTCAATCTTCATGTATCTTTGATATCTGATTGACATTTTGAGGACGCTCTAATCCTTTCTACTGAAGGAAGCTCTCACAGTGGCAGCTCTTGCAATCAGCTTCCCAGAGCTCTGCTTGCTCTTTTTGTGATGGGATGAGGTCTAGGACTGGGGAGCTGAAAGGGATTGAGATCTGCTGAGTGGCAGCACAGGTTTCACAGAGCTTTTTCTCACTTGGACCTGTTCAGAAAATCCAGATTAGTGCCCCTGACTCTGCCTCACACCAGTGTGAGTGTAACCCTCCACCAGACTCAGCCCAGCTGAAAAAATAGAAAGAAGGAACAAAAACTACCAAAAAAAATAAAGAGAGAGGGAATTGGCCCAAGGTCTTGATTCAGCCTGCAATGACAGGCAGCAGTGGAAGCTGGCACACAGCTAATCCAGGTGACCTAAACAGGGAGAGAATGAGGAACATTCCAAAGGCAATGGCTTTCAGAAGGAGGAATCCTACAGAGTTTCAGGCCTCTGCTGACAAGTTAAAATGCCTTCAATTAGAAATTAGTTTTCTCCATTAAAACCAATCATTAGTGCTCAGTAGGTTGTGTGGCATTGAGGGTGACAGCCCAGATCAGCTCAGTTATATTTTAGTGAGTGTTTTACCTCAACCTTTCCCTCTTGTTTTAAAGAGTAACCAAACCCGAAATACCCCAGTTTGCAGGTGACACCCAGGGTTAATAAACTGATTTCTCTGAGCACTCCCTGGACCAGCCCACCTGAATTACAGTGCCCAGCACAGGGGAGCTCCTGAATCTTTCCAGGTTCATTCCCTTTTTCTCTTAATCTTTGCATGCTGGAAACAAACGTATTAAAAAACCCAGCTAATTCCATTCACAATGGGCTCCTGCTGCAGAGATGTGCTGTGATTCATCTTCAGGCCTTGCCAAATCATTCTTGGTAGGCTTGGCTCCTCTGCCTGTGAGTAATGGACACGTTTCCAGTTGCTCTAAGAATGAAAGGATGGATTGCTGTAATCAGATTTAAAGGAGAAACTCTGCAAAAATTCCTATTTGCTTTCACTATTTAGTGATCATGTGGAATGAACAGAGATTTTCAGTGTTTGGAGGAGCAGGGAGGACACTGCCATCCACAAAAGTGGGGCTTTCCAGCCACTCTGGTTTTACTTCCTCCTGACCTTCCCAAAACACTGCCTGGCTCAGATCCATCAGGTAGGACCCATTTTGGAGACTATTCACACCCTATTGTAATATTCCTTGAAGTTTGAGACCATGATGAGGAAGAAATTAAGTTTATACCAATGGATTAACTAGAGAAGTTCCATTGAATTTGGACTAGCCCCTGTAAAAGTTTTCTAAAATTTAAAATACCTCTGCTGCAGAACTTGAGCTGCTGGGATCTGAATGTCGTGGTGAAAGCTGGTGAAGGATTTGTTACTGCAGTCAGAAAGAGCACACAATGACTTCTTTCAGTACGTTTTGATGACTTTTAGATAACTCATAGTTTGAGACGCCACCGTGGAGGTTTGAGCAGAGACCAAACTTCTGATTTGAAATCAGCAAATGTGAATCCAGTGCTGGGTTATTTTGGGCTGAGCAAAGCTCAGGTCCCTGCCTGTCACAGAGCACAGATCAGACAATTCTGTGGGCATCAGACTGAGATCTGGAGGGGGCTCTCGTGTGACCCAGCAGATCCCTGCCTGAGGGCAAAGACAAAGCAAGAGGGAACATGTGACAGCAATAAACGTAGAGATAATGGGAAATTTACAGGAGCAAACCTGAAAATAACAAAAGGCTGCGTGGAGACAGCTCTCCAATGTCACGCAGGAATAAGATTCCTTTAGCTGGGTGTGCAGCTGGATAAGGGACTCTGTTTACAAGGGAAGAGTGGAGTTTGCTTTCTGCAGGAGGCCAGAGAGCCTCTCCGGCGCGAGGGTGAAGGTGCTGCACGGGAAGGAGCAGGATGATGGAGGGGAGCTGAGGGCCAGGGGCTGGTGTGGGGCTCTGCCCAGGAATGCTGAGAGCAGAGCAGCTCCAGCAGCCTGGGGAGTCACTGAGCAATAAACTGAGCATTATAACTGAGCAGTGCTGCGTAGCTGCATCCCTGAGCCCTGCTCGGGGTCAGGGACAGGACACAGAGCAGGAAGGATGTACAGCAGAGTCACCGAGTTACTGCCCNAAATAACTGAGCAGTGCTGCGTTACTGCGTCCCTGAGCCCTGCTTGGGGACAGGGACACACGGAGCAGAGTCACCGAGTTACTGCCCTGGCAGCGGTGGGAGCTCCCAGCAGCCAGCCCCATCCAGCCCTTGGAAGGTTCTCCCTCTGCAGCCTGGAGAAGCTCCTGCTCAGGATTGCTTTCTGCCACAGAACTCTTTCAAAATTTCCCACCAGGCGTCAGCAGCTCTTTAAGCCGTGCTGTCTATTTTGAGTTTTATTTAGATTAACAAATTCCACACCCTCGCATACAAAAGCAGAATAGAGTGAAAACACAAGCTGCCCTAACAGAGCAATATCCAACAAACATTATGCTACTCAGAAATATTTGCTGTACAATCCTCCCCACAAAAGGGACTTGTTCAGCCAAAAGATGTCAGATAGCATCTTGCTAAAAGCAATGGTGCCAGTGGAGCTTGCTTCCAAGTTCATGCAGCTGATTTTTTTTTTTCCCTCTGTTTGCTTCATGCTAAGAAAATCAGCCATTTATTTCTCTGGATGCCTGAACTTGGAGGAAGGAGGTGGATGGACACTGCACAGGGCTGGGAGTGCTGGGAAAAGGGGCTCTGGTGGGAGCAGGAGTGTGCAGCAGGACCTGCTGCTCTGTTCACAGAGGTTTTCTATTCCACAGGTTGCTCTGTAACCACGTGTTGCTGCACTTGCTCATTTTTACCCTTTAGACCTCCAGGAGATAATAGAATTTTTAAAAATAGCCCCTGTGGCAGTGGTTTATTTCTGTGAAATCCGATGAATTTATGTACAGAAATCCCAACTCTTTTTGTGTGGCCTGTGAGGAGATGCTTGATGTGTTCAGACAAAGATGCTTTTCTCTGTTTTGCAGAAGTTGTTTTGTATAGTCAGCAGTGCAATTTGGGTGGATTGATTTTATTTTACATTAAAATTTGGGGATGAGGGGAGAGAAAAAGAAGAAAGGAAGGACGTGTGTGCTTTTTGACTGCCTTCAGAGAGACCAATTTTTCTTTTAATGCTTAGCTCTTACTAATGGGGGGAAAGTAACCCCTCCATGAACTACCTGCATGAGAAGTCAGTGCTGTTTCTTTGATTTATAGAGAAATGTTTGTGGAAGAGGCTGCCCTGGAGCTTTTGAAGTGGGCAGGACACAGAGGCTAATGTAAAGCTGAGCATTTAAATCCATTTATCCAAATAGTCATCGTTCCCATCTGGAGACAGATGAAATAATAAATATTGAACCAAGAAACATCCCCCACCATTTTATTAAAGGAAAGGTTGTTATTTTTTTTAAGTGCTAATCTTTCAGCTCTTGCCAATTTGTTTAATAATTAAAGCATAGGCCCATGTGTCTGCTGACCCTGGCAGGCTTCTGCAAAGGTGTTTATTGATCAGAAATGGGATTTTGGAGGATATTTTTGTGTCTTATCTCTTAGATTCTCAAGCCATTTGTAGCAGAAACGGCACTGAATTTCTTTTTTTCCAAGGATATTTGGTTTAAGAGGTGATTTAAGGAGCGTTGTCCTTTGAGGACCAAAAACTCCGTGGAACTGCAGCACCACTAATTTCCTTGGTGCTGAAATGGGGGGGAAGGCAGTCAAATTAATTCCTGCTATGGTCTGTTACGTGAGAGAGGATCTCATTGTAACCACAAATACGATTTCCATAAATGCCTGTGGAATTGCCTCCCCACCCCTCTGATCTGATCCGTTAATTTGGAGGGGTAGGGGAGATGCAGCATGGCTGACGGGAGTTTTGCAGAGAATCTCAGAGCATCCCCCTCCCACACCAACAGAAAAAAGCAGTGGAGGCTCACATTTCCAGCAGGGTGCAGCTCCTCTGTGCGAGCCAGCCCCACAAGAAGATCCCCTCCGGGAGGTGGCACCCAGGACGTTGGGTGGGGCAGGGATGGCGTGTGGGGGTCTGTCTCTGTTTGAAAAGACAGGAGTCTGCTAAGGAAGGCAGGAGCCTCCCTTGGAAGAGGAAATGCACCCCCCTTCCCTCCAAATTAATATAATTCTGAAATTNAACCTAGGACAGGGTCAGAGCAGGGAGTTTTCCCAGTGGGAATTGGGGATGAAGCCCTGGTTGGAGCCTGCCTTGCTGTTTGCTGGTAGCCAGGCTGCAGGGACTGTGTGTGAGCTGGAGCTGGTGGGGGATATTAATCTGGGGTAAATTCTCTGGAGTTTAGAAATAACCACATTCCCAAGCAGCTGCAGCTCCAGCCTAGCAACACTTTGCTCCTTGTGTGGGGCTCCTGCAGGAAAGCCCAGCGAGAGCACCAACCATTCAGATCTGTTTGGAACTGCTGCATCTTCCTTGGGAATCACTGAGTGGTTTGGGTTGGGAGGGACCTTAAATATAATCCATTCCCACCCCTGCCCTGGCAGGGATACCTCCCACTGTCCCAGGTGCTCCCAGCCCCATCCAGCCCGGCCTTGGGCACTGCCAGGGATCCAGGGGCAGCCACAGCTGCTCTGGGCACCCCGTGCCAGGGCCTCAGCATCCTCCCAGGGAAGGATTTCTGTCCAAACCAAGAGCTGGGTGTCTCTGATGAGCATTTTCATCTTGGGCTCTTCAAGCTTTTGTCACTACAGATTTCCAGTGAGTTTAAAATCTGATCCTCTCTCCCTTTTTCCCCTTCCCAGCTTCCATCAGCAGCGTCCCATCTCGCATTAAGCTGGTTCTGATTTGAGCAAAGGTGCCTTTTTCCCTGCTTTAAACCCCCTGTTCTAGGGAAATCTGTTTCCAGAGCTGTCGATGTGGATTTGTCCGTGCAGAGCGTTGTGGCAGGAGCCAGAGGGGCTGGCACAGGGATTTCCAGGAGCTTCTGTTGGTGCTGCTGCTGCAGGATGGTTCCAAATGAACTCCAAGCTCCTTGAAGCACAGAGTAATGTTATTTCCCACTTGTAAACAAGATGGGGACTAATTCCTGCAGCCAGCAGAACTGGAGGGTTTGCTTGTTCTGGAGTGTGAGCAGAGCTCTGAGTGCTCCAAGTCACCTTTCCCTCACTGCTTTGAGGTTCCACAGGCAGGCTGGAGAGGAGCATGGAACGGGTTTGGCTGCCTGTGTCTTCTCGTCCTTGGAAATAAAGTTATTTAATGCTGCCTTGGTTAAAAAAAGTCCATGGGACAGTTCCTGGAGGTGGCTACTGCCATGAAGCTTGGATTCATAATGAGACAAGCAACTCCAAAGTTAATTAGTGCTTCAATCGAAAGATTTATTGTAGCTCATTATAGATCCTCAAGCTGTTTGTGAGATGCAGGGAGCAGATTTGGTTGGAATATAGCATTCCTTTCCTTGGCATTTTTGAAGCCATGAAGGATTTGGGATTTTTTAAATATCAATGAGTATTTCTAGAAGGTTATGAAGTACTTGCAACTTGAGAGTTCTAATATCACTTTTTATGGGATTCACTCCCAAAATATTTTGATTTTAATAAAGATTTTTTTCTTTTTAAAGGGTGGGGAAGAATTCTTGGTAGGGGGAAGTTAGAAGGCCTTTTGGGTTTTGCATTTTCCTGCCCCGTGAGGACACCTCATGCAGGAGGGCTGGCAGTGGTGCAAAGCAGGTGTGCAAATTTCATTGGAACAGCAGCCCTTGCCTCAATTGATACAAAGAGGACATCAACTGCCAAAGGCAGAGGGAAGCAGAGAAAAAAGATCCAAAGGAAAGGCTCCAGAGAGCAGGAGGAAGCTGATTAATCTTGTGCTATCTCAAAACCTCATATCAGTAGTTTCTCTTCTCAAACATATTTATAATCCATAGCCTGTGTATTTCAATTGCAGGAATCTTGTACTTTCTAACGCCACCTCCACGCAGGCTCCCTTGCTGATGTCCCTTTAAAATCAGCTCACCCTGCCACTGTAATTTACCCCACTGTTTGTCAGTGTTTAATTTCCTCTGACACCCCCATTAGTTATACCTGTTCACATCTGTTCTGAATTTATCCCTTTCAATTTAATTTATTATTACTTCCAATGCAGAAAAATCCCAACCAGGAGCTGCTCAGGTAATAAGTCCCATCCTCTGGCGTGCCTGTAGCCAAGGATTTGTGGATGTTCCCATTATATATTCTGGGATGCAGGTGGAGGAGAAAGGACTTCAATACCCTGACAACCTAAAAAATCAGTGCAAGGAAGGTTAAGGCCGGGATGAGATGGGTTTCTGGAGAGACTGCATGATTTCCTTAAGGGAATGGTAATAATTAATCCATTGAACTCGTGCAAACTGCGAAGACCTTCAGGAAAAAACAGATTTAGAGAGTCCTGAAGAGTGAGTCCGGGCTCTGTAAGTCCGTGGGAGCAGGCTGGGATGCAGCTGGGGAATCCATCGGGTCGGGAAACACGTTTTGCTGGGCAAGGAAGGAGGAGCAGCAGCAGAACAATTGAGATGTGGCCCAGTAAGAAAACGAATGTGTCGGGTTTCCCACAAGGTGACAGAAACCTGGAGTGGAATTTTGTAAAAATGGGAGAGCAAAGAGCTGAAGGAACAAAACCCTTGTGGGTGTTTATCTCCCATGAGTGGGGGAGAGGGATGCTGGATTGCTCTGGGTCTTTGCTCGTGGACTTTCACAATCCCAGTTGTTTATGGGATCTGATCTGCCTCGTAGGATAACGAGAATTCGGGGACTTTGTGTTAGTTTTGCAGAACAGCTGCATCCCCTGCACGATCCCTGATGTCTGTTGTGCCTCAGATCCCTTCAGGCACCCAAATTCGGGGCCGTGCTGGGCAGAGAACCTGAGCTCAGCACGTGGAAGGTCCCCAGCTCGCTCAGGGCTTTCTGGAGCAACAGGTTTGACCTTAAATTCTGGAGAACCTGAGTCTCGCTGGCAGGAAGGGCCTCACTGCAGCACCCTGCGGGTCTGCACAGCCTCACGGTGGGAGGATTGGGAATCCCAGGGTGGAAGGGCCCTGCTGGGGTGCAGGGAAGGCTGTGAGGGCTGCCTGGGGTGCCCTGGGTCAGTGCTGCTGAAACACCTGGGGGTGCTGCTCCCCCAGAGCACCCTGGGCTGTTCATTCTGTGGGAAGGGGAAAGTCTCTGCTTTTGAAGCCGTGCCTTAGTGAATAATCTGGAACGTTATGAAAACACTGAATTCATCTGCTCATGAATAGTGTGGATATTTTTGCTTTTGTGCCATTCCCATCCACAGCAATATTTTTTGTATTAAATACTATGAATCCACTTCACCTGTCAGCACTATTCAAAACACAAAATGCTGCATGAATAGGAAGGATGTTCTGGGATCTCTCAGATGATTACTGTTGCTAGGAAAACCACTTGCTGATATCTTTGTGCTCAGTGTCTGTGTCTCTCTTTGTGTACAGCCTTCGGTGACAGGCAAATTCGTATCAAGGCACAGGGAAGGAATAGGAAAAGTTTAGAAATGTTTAAAGAACAGTGCTTAGAGTGAAAAGGAGGATGTCATTGCACATAATAGTTAAGAGTTATGAATTCTTGCCTAGGTGGGATTATTGGTATTGAAGTGGAGGGAATTGCAGTGCTGGTTCTGCTCTGCCTGGGAATCTGATGCAGCTTGGGCTGCATTAAAGCTGGAGATGGTTGGGAGCTCCAAAATGCATTTCATTTGTATTGTAGCAGCAAAGAAGCTTATCCAGAGGGGTCACTAATGCTGCCTCCTCACCCCTGTTTGTCTCACTGGGGCTTATTTTGGTTGTAATTCAGAGCACATCTCAGAGTTAAGTGTTTATATTTGCCACGGGCCTTGAAGCGTGTATTTTTTTGGTATGCACAGGAATCAGGGTGTTTGATCTGCTGTGACATCATGTGGTAAATGCTAACTCTGGGATAATATGAAGAACTAAATTCTGGAAGCTGTGGTGTGAGCAGAACCCCAGATTTAAATTATTAAAGGCACTGAGACTCGTAGGCCCTTTTCTCAGGGTAGTGATGCTTTGGCTCTTTGAGGCCCAGCCTCTAAATTGTGCTTTTATGTTCTGGATCCTGAATCAAGGGGCTGCTATTACTCTCATTAAAGAGTAAAACAGAGCACAAAAGTCTGCTGTCATTGGAGGAGAAAAATCAGTTCTCCAAGCCTCTGCTCTCACCAGTCTCTTTTAAATTGCTTGTGCTGCCTGACTGGATTTCCTCACTGGTGAGGGTGTGTGCAGTGTTCCCTTCTGCTGGATTGAGGCACTTAGTGGGGCAAAAGTGAATTTTCTGAGTTAAAACACCAGAAGTTAGACTGATATCGAAGGAGTTTGGTGTAGCTATAGTTAAGATCTATAACCGGCTGTAAAAAAATGCAGCGGTTTCATTCAAATTTTCTTTTGCTTAATGCTTGGTACCCCCATCCTGTCAGTTGTTTCTTGATGGACACAAGTCTCACAGAGAGGAGCCTTCCAGAGGGGTGGAATAGCCGAGTTCTGCAGGTGCACAGGATCACTGAGGCTGGAAAAGACCTCCAGGATCACCAGGTCCAAGCTGTGCCCCGTCCCCACCTCGTCCCCGAGTGCCACATCCAGGAATTCCATGGGCACCTCCAGGGATGGGGACTCCAAAGCTCCAGTTCGGCCCTTGCTGGGGAGGAGTGAGCTTTTCCCCATGGCAGCTGCGGGGATTTGGAGTTTTGATCCCAGTTTTCTGTCCATAGGAGCCCTGCCCAGCTGCTGCAGCTGCTCCTCTCCTGCTGGAGGCTTTGCTGCTGGGCTGGGCTGCATTTCCCAGGGAGCTTGGGCTCTGTGATGGAAAGATGAGTTTTTATCTCCTGCTCCTGCCTGGGCTCCTCTGCCCGTGCCATTCCCTGCCCAGCTCTGCCCCAAGGAGGACAGTAGCTCCCACTGGATGCTTTGTCCTATTTTCTCCCCTCTCTAGCTGCAACATCCTTTTAATAAAGCAGCTCCCAGCCAAGCGCAGTCTTTCCCCAACACTTTCTAATTCTTTAAAATAGCAGAAAATGTATTCTGTCCTCCTGGGTCTTTAAGTCCACGTTTTAAAATTCGAAGGGAGTAAGCAGAGGATCCTCTGCTCTGGCACAGCCAAAAAGGGAGATGTGTTTTCTAAAAGAAGCTGGCTTAAGAGTTTTAATTATAGTTAAAAATGTTAAAAAAATAATAATGCAGAAAGAAACCCCACCAAACCAGCAGTTATTAAGGGGAGAAGTTCGTGGGCAATGACTGAGTAAAATAAAGATTTCCTGACTTCCCACATCAGTGTTTCACTTTCCTTCTCCTGTTCTTTTATCATTATTTATATTTATTTGTTTTACAGTCTAGTGGACTCAGAGGATAAATTCCTTTATGTGCTTGGTGCTATGGAAGAAACACGTTAAAGCATAACTCCTGATTTATTTGTGGTGCAGGGAAGGCAAACAAGCAGCAAGGAGCAGTGCTGCCATTCCAGGGTGGCTAAATGAGGAGCAGTGGCAGGAACCAGGCTGGGCTTGGACCAGCACTTGGTGTCAGGGCTGGAATTACACCTTGGATTTTTATATTTTCAATAGGTCTGGGGTTTTTTTGTTTTTTCTTAGACTTCTCTGCCTTCCTTTCCCTGCTGCTTCCTTTGTTCATCTTTTGTTGAATTTGTCCATTCTTCTTTGTCTTCTTCAGGGTGCCAGGAAAGAACTAAAACCCCATCAAATAATATAACTGCTTTCCCTGGGATGGCCTAATGAATATGTGATGAAATAATTTAAGTAGACATTTAGTCTCCTAGAATTTCACAGTCTGAATGACTAAATTCCTTCTTTTTTTTTTTTCCCTGTGTGCAGGAGTCCAAAACTTTTAAATCATTATGTGGTAAATTTACCCCCACCTACCTATTGCTTTTGCTCCCACTTTTCCTTTTTTTCTGCTAATGAGTCACGATATGTAATTACCTTCTGTCTTTGCTGCATTTAGGGAGCATGCCAGTGCAGAAGGATGGAAGAAAATAAAAAAAGGCTTTAAAAAAAGATGAGGAAACAAGCAAGCATCCAGGCCTGCTTTGGCTCCCACTCACCATTCCTGCTTTTGCCAAGCGTAATGAATATTGCTTTTTCTCTGTGGCACTCTGCAGCAGGATTAAGTAAACTTAATCTATATTATTGCATTTTAATGAGTGTTTGGGTGTCAGAGTGGTTCTTTTAGGGGGGTGTCGAGCTTTCCTGGACACTCAGGAAGGTGGTGAAATCCAAATTATTTCAAACAATTTGTCTTTAAAGCCATTTTTCAGCCTTGCAAGGTTTTGCTGTGCCAAATCTCCTCTGTGGAGTAACGTGGGAAGGGCTGGGCGTGGGATGCTTTTGTCGTGGCCTCTTTGCAAGGGCTGATTTCACTCCTGGAAAAACTTGTCTGGGACCCCCTAAACCTCATCCCAAATTGGGGCAGTTCCCATCAAAGCCAAGGCACCTTGGAAGTGCCCTGTTTGCCAGATCCCTCTGTTTTTAAAGTGCTTTTGCTGTGACAGCGTGTCCTGGAGATGGAGATGTTCAGGGCTGCTTATTAGGGGTGGGAGCCAGAAGTTCATTGTCACTTTAGGAATTTGTTTTTAAGGATTGTCTCTTCTCACTGATGTGGGGAAGAATGTAAAAAGCCAGCTCTCTCAGCCACTAAATAATAAATGACTGAATAGCAGAAATTCAATAGGGCTTTTTCTGTGAATAAGATGGCAAAGAAAATAACCATTTCTTTGGGATGGCTCATCCATTCATGGAGAGCTGCTTTTGGAAAATAAATATCTTGCCACCTGCAACTCTGCTCCTAAAGCTGTTGTGTAATTTCCAGTATTTTCTGATGCCTTCTGAAATGAGGTTTAAGACGACTGTTCTTTAAAGTCAACAAAAGGAAAGGAAAGAAAAAGAACTTACATCAAAGATATCAGCGTTTCTCCTCTCTCTGCATGCTTCCCCTGAATATGGAGTTGGCAAACTCTCAAATCACTTTATCATGTTTGAACTTGGAAAAATGTATGATAATACCAGCTGAGCTAATATTTAAAGAGCTCTTCACTTCAGAATTTTATTGTCTCTCTCTCGGTTCTTCCAAAGCCTCCTGACAGGCGTGGTGGAGAGGCCGTGAGGGGCTGGGGAGGGAGGCAGGGAGGGTTTGCCCCTGGAGCTGGGGCAGCCGGGGCTGGAACAGCCCCCTTAGGGTGTTTTGGGGACAAATTTGTTGCCGAAACTCAAATTCTGCCCAGCAGGCAGGTCCCAAGCACAGTGCCAGGTGCTCAGGCTCCCCTGCCAGCTCCCCAGCTCTGGGGGAGCCCCTGGAGCCTGCAGGGGTCTGGGAGGGGTCTGGGGGAGCCTCTGGAGCCTGCAGGAGTCTGGGGGAGCCCCTGGAGCCTGCAGGGGTCTGGGGGAGCCCTGGAGCTGTGCTTGGGCACTGATGGGCACAGCCACCCCTGGGGCTGGCAGGATCTGCTCAGGGTGGAAAGATCCCTTTGCCCAGGTTAAAATTATGCTCTGAGGGCTTTATTTGTGGGTTTTCCCAGGGTTGCCCCCACCCCAGAGGTTTGGGGCTCTCAGCGTGTGTCCTGGGGGGGATTTCACCCAGGTGCAGGCTCGTGGCAAGGTGGGGAGTGGCACTTGGGATGTGCAGCAGGAGAGGGGTTTTAGCACAACAGTGACATTTTAGGCTGTTATTTATGGCTTCCTCAGTGGCCTTTATGTGAGTTGAATTGAGAGCAGGAAGAAAGGGTGGGAAAGAATAATTCTGAGGATCTTGGAGGTCCTCAGGGGGGGCCTTAGACATTTAGGGCTTGCTTTGAAACGCTCTGAGGCTCGTGACGTGTGGGCACCAAGCGTTGTCCTGTGGCTTTGTTGGACTTTTCCCTGCTTTTCCCCTCTTTGCCACCACCCCAGACAATCCAATCAGGCTCTGGCAGGAGATCTCCAGGGGCATTTCTCCAAAATGCTTAAAGGTTAATACATCCTCCAGATCCAGTGGGCTGCAGAGATAAGGAGGCTTTGGCTCCCCTTCATCCGTGACCCTGGGAAGGGCTGGGATTGCCCCCTCAGCACCCCTGCTAAGGGGTGCATTTGGGATCCTGGGTCCTTGCTGGGTCTCAGCTGGAGGACTGCAGTTCCTGGGTGTGATTAAAGCTCAGCTCATCTCTAGGTGAGGCTCTCCTTGCAGCTCCTCTGTGCTTTCATCCCAACTCGGGGGAGTGGAGCTGTGGCAACCTTAAGTGTATCATTTCCTTGCCATGCCATTACTCCTGGCAGCCCAGGAGGCACCCAGTGTTTGTCATCTAGGAGTGTCATCTCATTACATTGCATATTGCAGTGTAATGATGTGAAATGATTAAATGACAAAATGCCAGCTCGCTGCCAAAAACCTTAAGTAGCACACTTTTATTTGCGGGTGGGAAAGCTATTATTAATTCCTGTATGGTCTTTGCCAGATGAAAGAACGCAAGCAGGCTGGGAAGGGAGGTGGGTTTAATCCTTTTTCTAATTTGCAATGAGTCGTGGGAGTGCTGTCCACCTCGAGAGCATATGTCCAGTGCCAGGGGTGGATTGCCATCCATCGGCCCCTCTGCTGTCAGGCAGTGACAGATCTCAGCAGCAGCACGAGCTGGCACGCTCTGAGCAGGAATTCTTCAGCTTTAAGGAAGGCTGTGTTAAGCAGTGTAAGCTCTGTTGTTCAGAACTGTTTCTTAGTATTGGTATTCAAAAATGCTCCTTGCTAGATTAGAGATAATCTGAGTGTGGCACCGAAATTAAACAAGTCTGGCTCTGCTTTTGAGAGAGGATGATGGGGCCTGAGGCTGTGGCTGGTGGGGCAGGAGTCTGGAATGTGAAATTGGTGTGTCCAAGGTGGAAAATCTGGTGGAGTGTCACAATGGCAGACACGGCCCGGGGAGGAAGGAGAGAACCGAACTCAGGAGTGACTAGATAGAAATGCCTTTATTTATTTATATACAGAAGGGTTTTCTACTCTAGGTTATAGAAAGCCATTGGATCTTAGCTGACCACCCACCAGGGCTATTGGCTAGATCCTAAAAACACACATTTCCTAAACAGACCTTCAGTCCTACAATAACAAAGTGCAAAAACACCTCACAGGTGCAAGACAGAAGAATTATTTACAAAAGCTCTCTGGCTGTTTTGCAGCTCCGTGAGAAAGTGAGAATGCTCACGGACACAGGCAGATACTGAACAATCTCTCTGCCACCAAGCTTTCAGCGTCCACAGTGGAGAATAAGAGCATGAAGGAGGTTATGCAGTGGGGCTGCCCTGTCACTCCCCTCCTGCTCCTGAGCCTCTGCTCCTGGTGATGGGAGGCTGAAGTTCCTACCTTTTGTTAATTTGACTGGGCTGGACAGATCAGCCAAAGGGTCGAGGTGAAATGGTCTGGGATTTTTGTGTGTTTGGGTTTAAAAAAAAAAAAGAAAAAAAAATGGGGGTTGCATCAAAAAGAGGAATTCTTGTGAGGACTAAATTCTTCCAGCATTACTCGAGTAAGTGTCTGGAGGAAAACAGTAGATAGGACTGGGTGTAACAGGACACTTGAATAAAAAAGGTGGGGCTACAGCTGTTGGGTTTTGGGTTTTCTTTTTTACTTCTTTTAAAATTTTAATTCCTGGCAGATTTCAAGAGACCATCAAGTTTTTTTATAAATGCAAAGATAAGTAAATCTGAAATATCCATGTGTCTGCCTGGAAGCTTTATGGGGAACCCTTTGGTTATCTCTGGGTGAATTCCTCTGATATCCCTCCAGGTTTAGCTCCAAGCTATAAAGTCAGTGGATGAACAAAAAAATTCTGAATGGATGGTCAGGGGTGGAGGAATCCACCAGGAATCCTCTGCCTGTGTCACACAGGCACATCCAAGGCCGGGCTCTGCTCTCCCTGGTGCCCCAGGGGAGATCCTGGGCCAAGCCCAGGTTCCACAGGACGTTGTTTGTGTGTCTGAGCCACACGTGGTTGAGCTTTGCTGGGCTGGGCTTCAGCCAGCACATCCTGGATGGTGCTTTCCTTAGTACAGAGAGGGTGATGCAGGCTCTTAGAAATGAAAACTTGATCAACACAAAGCGTTTCTGGCTGGTTCCACACTCAAATCTTGATCGTCGGAGTTATTTTGCTTTGTTAATGTAATTTGTGCTCAAAGTAAAAGGGGGAAAAAAACCACAGGCAAATGGTTTTTATTTATATTTTATTAGATTTCCTTGACATGTTGGAAGTCACTTGTCTGTTATAAAAGTGAGATAACAGAAACAATCCCCAAACAATAATAACTGCAAGGGTTTATAAACAATAGTAGCATGCTTGCCAAGGTGGCCAGGAGCTGCTTGGACCTGTCTTTTTAGCCTGACTTTTTTCTTTTTCTCCCTAAGAAGAAAAAACACAAGAGACAAGTTTCTACTTCGAACACTTTGGCAGAAATACAGAAAGCCCATTCTTAATGTGATGGGACTCATAAATGGACAGCTCTAGAACTCCTGAACCTGTCAGAAGCTCTCGCTGTGCGTGGGGCCAAAGGGCTGGGTGCTGGAAATCACAGGGTGAACACAGGGCTTTGTGTGTGCAGTGACTTTCCTTGGAGTTCCTTCCCTAACAGATGGATCACAGCCCGTGACGGGCTGGATTTCTCAGAGCCCTTCCTTAGTTTTATGTGTAAGAACAGAAGGAAAGCCATTAATGTTGTGGGTTGGTTTAAAAAACAAACACCTCGGTTACATTTTACAGCAAGATTGAAATGTTGGCGTTGAGTCTCCTCTCCTGTGGCTTTCCAGGGTACAAAACTTTCTCTGACAGTGCCCAAATAATTTCAAACCACTTCATCTCCAAAGCTCAGTGATTCGCATCCATAAATTTATATTGCAAAGTATCTGAAGGGATCCTGCAGGAGAGGTGGAGAGAGGCTGTCTGCAGGGACAGGAGGGACAGGACTCCGGGAATGGCTTCACCCTGAGCGGGGTTGGATGGGATGTTGGGAGGGGATTGTTCCCGGGGAGGGGGGGGGGGGGCTGGGATGGGGTTCCCAGAGCAGCGTGGGCTGTGGCAGTGTCCCAGGCCGGGCTGGACACTGGGGCTGGGAGCAGCCTGGGATGGTGGGATGGGATTTGGGCTCCTGTCCAGCCCAGGTGCCATCAGTGGTGGGGCTGGCACAGCCCCGTGTCCCTGGGGGCTGCAGGGGTGACATCCATGCCCTGTGACCCCTCCTGGTCCCCAGGATTGTCCCCTGGGCTCCTGCAGCTGCCTCCTCACTGCGCCCAGGTTGTCTCAGAGTTAGAAATGCCTTCGTATCCTTGGTAGGAAAGAACTGCTGATTTCAGTGAGCGACCCAGCACGGAGCTGGGAATCTGTCCCGTGTCTGTCCTGGGCTTTTCCTGCTAAGTGCTGCCTCTCCCGGTTCCCTTGCAATCACACAGGAACAGAAGGTGTTCAATAACTTAAAGAATCGAAGGATGAGAGAGAACCATTAAATTTTTTTTGCCTCTTTTTGGTAGAAATGAATGACACTGACTTGAAGAAAATGGGCTGTGCCTGTCCCTGCCATAATTTTGCCTGTGCTGGTGGCTCTGCAGAAGCAGGAAAAGCAGCTTCCCTGCATTAGGACTGAGAAATAAATGGCTTTTCCAGAGTTAGCCCTGCTTTCCTCCCCAGGCTGGAAGCAGGGTGACACATCTTAGGGGCTGTGTCACTGTAAAACCCCAAAGGGCAAAGGCCAGCCTGGTCCTACACTCAGTGTGTGGTGAAAATTAAAAAAGCAAAGTGATAGAACACAAATCTCTGTCCCAAACAGCCCAGCGAAAGGGTGTTTAATTCTATACATCCTGCCCTTGCCCAGCAAGACACTTTTGCAGTGGTTTTCATTTATAGTTTAATTAAATCATTGCTGTACAGCTGATTTCTCAAAGCAAAAAGGTGTTTTCTATTCCAATAGTCTCGATTCTCATTTTCTTGGGTTTTTAATTTTCCGAGTGCTTTTGGTTTGTTTGGGTTTTTTGTGACAATCTTTAAAGAAAAAAGTGTTTAAAGAGAGGATTTGGTAGCAGCCTAGTTAATTAAGTGCATTAGCTATGCTCTGGGAAAGGGTGACTGATGGAATGCTGCTTTGCATACTCAATTTTGTCTGTAAAATAACTGCAAAACTCATTTTACCTGGAGCTTTTGGGCAATCCCTCGCTTGCTTAGGATAGAGACAACCCTCACCAGTGTGTTTTGCTGCTACTTAATGACATTAATAGAGAAAAATGGGTTTTCAGGGGATTTTCTGGCCCTGATTTCTCTGGCTACAGCAGGGAAATATCTTGGACAGAGCCTTTCCAGAAGGGTGATGTTCCTGCTTCGCTTCTGTGCAAATCTGGAGTTGCAATTCAGTTATTTCTGTCTAAGATCCGCGCTCAGGAGTAACTTTGAGCTGAACTTTGGGTCAGTTTGGGCTGGTGGGAGTCCCTCTCTCCTGGTTCCTTCTAGTATTTCTTAATTATTAGTGTATCTTAGGAAAAACTAACAAATGGGAGGAAGCTCTTCAGAGAAGTGTTAAAAAATCGGAAGCTTTTTGTAGCAATCCCTTTGTGTGTTCATATAGCATTGCCAGGGTGATCCATTTTTTAGAAATACCCATTTTTAGGGGGGTCTGAGAGCTTGCATCCCTAAAATCAATGCTCAGCTGGGAGTCAGGCATTCTCTTGGAACGCTGTGTGTTTGACAATGCATTTCATGCCTCGTTTCCTGCCAGTTGTGGGCTCCAGTAGCCACAAAGAGCAAATTCCCTTTTTTCTTTTTCGCTATGGAAAAAGCCCTATAGTTTGTTCCCTCTAGGAAATCAGTGGTTAAATAGATTTCTGTAAGGACACATTCTGTTCACACTATAATCTGTTGTGACACTAAATCTTAATCCTTCTTCAAATTTCCATTGTTTTTGTACGAAAAGATTATTTCTAAAATATTTTATATCTCACATTCATTTTCTTGGCTAAGAATTAATTGCATAAGCAGTGGGTATCTGACCACTATTAAGTCTTCTATCGTAACCCAAAATTAAGAATTTAATGTGGATTATTCATAACATCTATCCAGTTAATTCAAAGTAATTTTTCTTTGCACTGGGCAGAATTTACACTTTGTTGAAATGAGCTTCACCTCCTCAGGAGATGCTGGAAAATCAACCTGGGCTGCCCTAAAGGCTTTGGAGCACCTGTGTCCCTGCTGTGCTGAAGGGTTTGGGTATCCTGAGTTATCCAGAGGATTGATCCTGCTCTTTCCCAGGGCGGGGAGAGGGAGGAGGATGAATTTCAGAGCTGAATGGTGAGCGTGGAGCCGCGTGGCTCTGATGCTGTAATACCAGGAGTTAGGGAGCTCTGTTCCTGCAGCATTTTCTGCAAACCCGTCACGCGAGGAGCTGCTGGCGAGCCTGGGAGAGGGGAGAATCAGCCTGGTGTTTCAGGGCCCTGTCCTGTCATATTTCAGGGCCCTGTCCTGTCATATTTCAGGGCCCTGTCCTGTCATATTTCAGGGCCCTGTCCTGTCGTTTCAGACGAGCTCAGCACGGCGCTGCTGGCAGTCAGGATGGGCAGCTGGGATGGCTGGGATGGCTGGGGGGCTCCTGAGGGCTGCTCATGGTCAGAGGAACCTGGGGAAATCTCCCCCAGCCGCCCCCCAAAGCGGGGGAACATGGGGTGCTCCGGGCTGGAGCACCCATGGCGCCTCTGGACAGCCTGGGCAGGGCTTCATCATCCTCAGGGAGCAGGAAAGCTCCTCTGCTTCCCTCAGGGAGCAGGAAAGCTCTCCTGCTTCCCTCCAGGAGCTGCTCCGTGGCTCTCGTGCCCACCTGTGCCCCTCAGCCCAGAGCCTGGGCCCAGCCCCAGTGGGATTTGGGGATGGATCCATCCCAGCGCAGCAAAAGAGGAGAGGAATCCACCTGACAGCTGCTGTGGCAGGGCAGGAATCAGGGAATGTCACAGGACATCCTCAGCTGGATCAGAGGACAGAGCCAGGCCTGGTTGGATCCTTAGGCTGGATCTAAAGTCAGCCATGGACTAGTGACAACCCGTGTCCATGTCCTTGAACCCTCAGCAAAGGGAGAATTGGATTTTCCCTTCTCATTCAAATTATTTCACGCATACACAGCCCCAAACCGAGTAAGAATTAAGTTAATTGGCAAGGCAGTAGTGGTTTCAGTGTTGCACCTGCAATATTTTGAAAGCAAGCCTTCAGGCTGTCATTCCACGGGCCTGGGGAAATCTGTAACAAATCAGTCTGTAAAGAGTGGCAAAACTCCCTTTGCAGGGAAGAAATAACTACGCAGGACGCAGAAATCTTTGCTTAAAGCACATTGCTGATTTTTTTTCCCTTTTTTTTTTTATAAACATAAATGCAAGCTGGGCTAAAGCACCTAGCTAAGCAGAAAAGGACCTCTCGGAGTCAGATATTTGTGAATAAAGTGTCGGCTGCGGCGAGGTAATACAAATGATGTACAGTCACTTTGTAGTCGTTGGCTCTTTAATTGAGCAGACGGATGTGTTGGGAGCATAATGGATCTTGGGAGCAGCCTGGGAATGAGGTGCTGTTATTTTGCTTCTCAAAGCCACCCATTTGAAGTGCAGGTGAACACAAACCATTTAAGAAATAATTGCTCTGACCCGGCGCTGGAGTCGCCGTTTTGGCAGCAGTAAAAGAGGTGTTACTCCGGTGAGGGAAGACAATGAGACACGGATACAGAACACGGCGTTTGCTCTGCCTGAGAAAGAGCCAGCCTCGTGCAAAGGGGAAGGGAAAAAACCACAAAACCAGCGCTGTCCTTTTGGGTTCTGCTCTTCCAGCCTCTGCGGGCCCTTCTGCTTCATTAGCCAAATTCCAGTACCTTTCCATCTCTGCTGACTGGTCTTTAAAAACAGCAGTTTCATTTATCATTCCCAGCCCTGTCCGTGGCCCAGGCGGCTCCAGCCTGGATCGCTGCAGTTCCCAGTTTGCCTTGTTTTGCAGTTCCCTTCTCCTCAAGTCCATTTTACAAGCATACAACTCATTTAATTCCACGTTTTGGCTCTTCTGTGCCACTCGTCCCTTCAACAAACCAGCCAGTGATTACTTTAAATGCCATAAAACTATTTTCCCACTTAAAAAAAATTATAATGCGAGTTTCCCAGGGTGGGGAAAAAAGATTTTTGAAGAGCAGAGAGTCACTGTTGATGCTTTGAAATCCAGAGCTCAGCTCCAAGTGAATAAATGTGGTCAGCACAACCCTGGTGTGGCAAAAATCTGCTGCTCCAAAACGTGTGCAACAGGGAAATCTTTCTTTTTCCTCTTCTGAGGAGCTGCACTTGCCACAGGAGCATCAGTTATTCCCATTTCCTCTGTTCCTGGTCCCGTTAGAGGCTGCTTTGAATAGGGAGCTGTCATCGTTCGGATTCTTTCAATGTTTTGTATTAATCTAAAAGCAGCACCAAGATGTGGGATTTAAAATCCTTTCACTCACATTTTTAGGATGCCGTAATAAAGAGTTGCTTCATAACATGTTGAAGGTCTATTAAATAAATGCACTGAAGAATTCCTGTTCCCTCCGAAATGGGCTTGTCAAGCTAATCTAATTTCAGTGTCTGCACATGGAAGGTGTGCTATTTTCTCCTTTCAGTGATTTCAAAAATTAATAATTAAAGTTCCCTATTTTTACTTAATAATCAGTGCAAATTACTGCACTTTTCCTCCTTTGTGTTTTATAATTTTATGGTGATTATTGCTGTGTGTACCTGGGTGCAAAACATGCTGAAAACATTTTTATCCAATCAGTGGGAGAAATTGCTGAGCCAGAGCAACTCCAGGCTGGAGAACTCCACAGGCCCAATTTCCTGATAAATCCTGCTTATTTCAGGGGTGCCAGCCTGTCAATGGGTTAATCCTGGAGAATAATCCAGATATCTCTGTATTGTACTCTGGAAAATGATTGTTTATGGCTGCAGGGGACTCGGAGCTTCCTGATTTCCAAAACTGGCTTCCTCCTTGTGTTTTTGAAGAGAAGTGGGGTTTGTTTAGAGCCTGCTCCTGTCAGGGCTGAGCTGCTCCATGAGGGCACTCAGCACCTCCAAAAAGTCTCAGCAAATCCCAGATTTGTCCCTCCTGTAGGTGCGATCATCAAATTTGTCTGAGGCAGGAAGCTTGCAGTTCGTGTTTTGATTTTTTTACTCGCTCACCTCTGAGGAAATAGAACATCAAAGCTGTTTCTCCCCTCTCGTGAGAGAATTCTCATGGATGGCTGCTTTGCCTTCCCTCTTCTCAGATTTGGGGGTTGGTGGTACATGTACCTTTTCAAAACAAATAAATTCTGCCTCTTTAGAAAATCTCATGGTTCATTTCCCTAATTCCTGGGAAGGTAGGACAGTTATGTAAGGCTGCTGAGGGTTTTCACTCCTGGTTTCGGTGGAGAGGAGTGGTCAGTGAGAAAGGATTTACCAATAAAAACATTTTCTCTTCCTGTACAAAACCTGGTGGGATTTGTGCTCCTATTTCAGCCTTTGCTTTGGGTTACAGAGCCACCCTTAATCCAAGTGAACAATGCCCAACATTCAGATTATTTAAAATTATTGTAATGCACCAATAGCAATGACTAATGACAGCCTTTAAGTCCATTTGAGATATTTTTTTCCCAAAAAAAGTTTGTACACCTTCAAAAATTTCCTGTGATTATAGTCAGGTTATAAGATCCTGAAGCTGGCTATGGATATAAAATATTATATGATGTTAAACGTTGTGATGTTTATATCCTAATGAGATATCTATGATCGTTATATACTGATATTTAATATTATATGCTCTTTAATTAAAATTAACCAACGCAGTTGGGGAAGCCTCTGAAAAAACAAATGTACCAGCTCAGGCAGCTCAGGTTGGGTGGTTATTGAGTGTGTGATCAGTGCCTATAAACTATGAACAAAATCCCCAGGAAAACCACGTGTGAAGGGAAAAGTGGGAGGAGAACGGGCTGAAATGCAAACTTTGTGCCAGGGTGGGTGACATTTATTAAAATCAGCCCCAGCAATAGGATCAGGAGCAGCTGCCCTTTAAAAAACTTCCTGTGGAAATTGGGCCTGACTTGAGTTGCTGGAGATGAATAGTGAGGACTTAGAGAGGATTTAGCTCATGCTGACTGTGTTTCACAGCTTGAAATTAATTTTTTTGTTTATTTTCGGCCTCCTGATGTCTTGACCAATTTGGTGCTTTGGTGCGGAGGTTTTGTTGGGGTTTTTTTTTGAAAGAAAAATTTAATTATCAGGGAAGATGGGTAGTGGGTGAAACAAATCAGCTTCTGCCAAGATGCTCTGGTTCATTACTGAGAAATAGCCACCCTGAGTGTGTGTATTTACAGTGGGCTGCCCCACAGAGCTGATCAAAATATTTACAGGGCTTGCTGGAGTGGAACTCAGCCTGGAAATTTAGGGGGGTTTATTGGAGAAAATGTGGGAAAACCATGAGCAAACTTAGCCAATCCCACGGTGTTGCTTTTATCTCCTTTCATGATAGCTGGCAATTGGTGAAAATTGAGCAGCAATAAACTTTTTGTGGGAAAAATATTTTTCCTATTAAAAACCAGAGATTTTTCCTGTGGAAAAAAAATATCTCTGGTTTAGGGGCTGCTGTTCTCTTTATGGTGTTCCTCAGCCTTTTTGATTTGGAGTTTAAAGGGATGCTAAGGTGCCCAGTGATTCTTTATGGGAACATTGAACTTGGCATGAACAAAATCTGCTACTGGATAGATGAAAATACCCTGGGAAAAGGACAGAAATCTCCAAGGTGGTGTTGTAGTAAATGCTGAGGCAAAAATATTTCTGTTTCGATGGTTTAGGAAGAGTCTGAGTACAGCTGCTCCACAAACACCTTTGTTTTGGGAAGTTTGAGCCTCCCCCTTTCTGAGGAAAATGAGGATTGGGTGGGAGTGGGGAGGGGATTTTTGTGCCTCCTGAAATACCTGGAGATCCTCAGCTGCTGAGCATTGATCAGGTATAAATATGAAGAATAAAAATTTCCTTCTTTTCAAATCTGGCTTTTCCCTCACAACAGACTCTCCAATGTAGCAGCTGCCTTGAATTAGAGAGGAAAAAAACACGTAGGGAAATAATCTTTAGGTAAAACTACCAAGGTGTCATCAGGGTTTAACTCTGTTCCCACAAAATTGGGAATAAACTTCTCTTGAAATTGGCCCCAACGGTGTGAGTTAAACATAAAAAATATTCTTAAAAAATAAAATACTGGGCTCGATATACCGCAACTTTGGGAAAATCCTGCTGGTTATTTTAAAGGATAGCTGTTTGTGTAGCAACAGGCTGGGCCTGCTTTGTGGGCAGCGTTCTGCTGCTGCAGAGGTGTTTTTCTCACACACTGATCCATTTGCGAGGCCTGTTTTTAAGGTGTTTCAGAAGTTTAAAGTTGATTTCTGTGCCTGTTTTGTGTGTCCAGTTGTTGGTTATCTGGCATTCACGTGCAAACAGGAATGAGACAAATATTTTCACAGAAAACCAAATTCCTATCTGCCTGCTCTGTAAATAAGCACTTAAAATAGACACAGAAAACATCCCGATGCCAGACCTCCCCTCTGAAAAATCCAGCCTTTAATACAAATATCTGATTTGCAAATCAGATGCGAGAGGGGCTCTTATTAACTAGTTAAATATCAAGGTTTGAATTTTCATAAAAGGGCAATTTCAAAGCTCATTTGTGTGTGTAATTATTGTGCTTGTGAGAGCAACCCTGCTAAACGTGCACATAAATGTCATGTCAGGTTCCTGATGGGTCACGGACACGCTCCCTTCCCACGGCTGGGGCTCAGGGAATGTGCAAAACAGGTCACAAAAATCTGGCAGAAAGGGCTTTTCTTGAGGAAAAGAGCAGCAAAGCTTTGTGTGCACAAGGGCGTGTTCTCAATATGGAGTTGGGCTCACAACAAACCCAATCAGATTTTAAAACAGCAGCACCAACTAAACCTTAAAAATTCAAATACATCCTTTTCCAAGCCTAAAGATTTGGCAAATGCACTCTGGTAAGGCTGTTGTCACTTCCGCTTTCAGGAAGGTTTAGAGATACTTCTCATTCCTTTTTTCCATGCTGGAATTTTAGTTATCATCCAAAAGCTGTGAAACACTTGAAATCTGAGGCTGCTGTTGTCGGATAACACATACTAAGACTCTACATTGAGGAATCTGCCACGTGCTCCTTCTCAAACTGGAGCTGAGCATCACTAAAACAGTCTCGGGGTCACACTGGATGGGGCTTTGCAGATCGAGCTGAAAATATTTATCCTGTGCTGTGAAAAACCAGAGGAAACGCAGCCCAGAATTCACTGGGGGAATGTGGTGCCAAAATGCAGCTGAGGTCAGAAGCAGCAAGATTGAAACAGGGTTTTGGGGGCTGTGTGTAAATCATCAGTTCCGGAGAGTTAATGCAGTTGGTTTTAATGACAGAAGGCGGCGAGGAGGAGGAGGGAGGGGAGGTGATATTTAAGGGTAAAGGTACCTTTGGTAAAATTCAGGGTGACATCTTGTGGGCAGAGAGGCTGGAATTCCGCGGAAGTTTTGGAGGGTTTAACCTGGTTCGGTGGCTTGGCAGGGCAGGAATTTGGGGCTGCCCAGCCCGTGGGTCAGAGGAGAGCAGCGCCCCTAAATACGCTGGGATTCTGTGATTTATCCCAGCCTCTCCTGGGCGAGAGTGGCCTCTCTCCAAAGGAGGGGGTTTGGCAACTGTGCTTTTGGGAGGAGGAGGGAGCAGCGTGGGTGGAGGGACAGCAGGTGCCCTGTGCTGCAGGAAGGGACAATCTCAGCCTGGGCTGGACAGCAGAAGGCAGGACACGGACCTGGGCCAGGGCCAGGGCAGGAGCAGAGCCCAGGCTGGGCTGGAGCAGGCGAGGGGCCAGGCGATGAAGAAAAATCAGCTCGCCCCATCCTGCTCTGCACATTGCTCCCTGCCTCACAGCTCCCCTCGGCTGGGGTTGGTGTGGTTTGTGTGCCGTGCCAGTGGTCAAAGCAAATAATGATATTATGTTTGGGAGGGAGGCCCTTGAAAGCCGTTCCGAGCCCCGAGTCCAGCAAAGCGTAATCTCGGCTTGATTCTTTGTTTAGTGGGGGATTCAAATCCCAACTTAATTTAATCTTTTGATTTATCCTGCAGGTACTGCCTGATTATATTCCAGGGCCACCAGTAATAGAAACGCAGGGATTTATTTATTAATTTATTTTTTGCTTTTAGCGAGGAGAGGTTTGGCGAAAGTCATTGTTGCTGTTGCTCTCTGTGAGGCATCGTGAGTGAATTACTGCATCCACGAGCATGTGATGCACATTGATTCATGTTAATTACATGGGGTACACTAATTTTAGCTCTGCACTTCACCTGAGGCGTGGACAGGACTGGAAACTGAGTGGTCAGCCTGGCACCAGTGCTGCAAAATGGCCAGAATTTCACTGGGAAGGGTCAGGGCTGATCGAGCCCACTCAGCTCCTTCCTGGGAAATCATGGATAAATCATTGAAAGCTGCATTTGTGAGGGCCTTTATGTGTATTTAAAATGGCTCATGGTGGCATTAAAAGGCAGAACGCCCCTCAAAAGGTCCCTGTTGGAAAGGCAAAATAAATGTGCTGCCATTTCAGGGCTCCTGTTCACTGGAATATTTGGGCACCTCACGCGTTGGGATGACTGCAATTCACTCCCATACCTTGAACCACCTGGTTTCTCTGTCCTGAAATCCTTGCAGGATGAGTCCAGTGAAAGCAGAGCACAGTCAGACCCAGGTATTGTTGCTGTAGCAGGAGCCAGCAGCATTCCAAACACCCTGTGTGTTCTCACCTTTGTGTTCCAAGGCTGCAGGGGATTTTCTCATTTGCCTCGTGCTTCCCTACCTGGACCTTTAAAGTATTAAACACTTTTATTTAATTTTTCCTTTTGCTTTCCCAAACAAGATACACTTCATTCATATCCTTCCAAAAAAGCTAAAATTAAATTTTTAAAAATCATATTAAATCTTTAATATTCTCCTATGGATGCCAGTATAGCCAAGCAGACAAGGACAGCATGCAAATCTCGTGGCATGCCTGACAAACATAATGCATTTATATTAAATCTATTGTACAGTGAGAATTTGAAGACTGCAGTGATCAGAGGAAACCATGCAATTGGATTAATAGATAATTTAGGCTGTAATCCAACAAAGCAGTTAAGCATGTGCTTACTTTTAAGCGTGCACAGCATTACTTGCTGTTAGCTGAGGCAAAACGAGCTTAAAACTAAGCACAACCTAAACGTGTTTGGCTGGCTGAGTCAATGATCTGGACAAGGAAGGATTTGCAGCTGGAAATCCGTGAAGGAGTGAGGAGTGTCCTTTTTTCCTGTAATCACTGAAACACCCCCAGCTCAGTTTCAAAGCAGAACATTTTTATAGGGGGTGAAAACCCAGCGCTGGCCAAGTGCAGTGCTGAGCAGCTCCCAGGTTATCTGTTTTACCTGCATTCCTGGTTAAACTGAGTTCAGGATAATGAGATAACCCTGCCAAACCTGCGACTGGCGCTGTTAATTCCACGTGGAGATTGTCTCCTGCAATACCCAATAAATGGAGTTATCTTTTAGCAAAGGCTGTGAGGGGATTTGTGTGCTGGACAGAGAATTCACTCTGTAAGATGTGGCCTCCAGATGTGAGAGAAGAAAGCAACCTGAACTTGCTGGGTGACCTTAGATTGTCACCCAGACTCCTCTGTCCCAGCCCCACCAGTTCTCTTGCTCCTGACGCTTTCCAGTATTTGTGGCCTTAATTGAGGGACATAACCAAACAAATTTATCATCGCAGCCCATAAAAACGACAGAATTCATATGGTAGCATTCTTCATTCTCTCCAATTTGTTTCCCTGAAATCCCTGCAGCAATTTATTTGCTGAATATGCGAGTTTTCCTCCTTATGAAAATTACAAATTGTTGTCAAGGTTAACGAGTTAATATTCTCATTCAATATTTATTTTATAGAGGGGGAGGGGGGAAGGAAGAAGAGCGACTGTTCTTACACTTTCTTCCACAGCAAAGTCTGGTTTCTTAATCAATATGACAAGGACACTGTCCTTTGGATAATACCCTGAATCATCGGGACTAAAAAATGAGCTTTATTAATCAACAGCCCCTGATTAATTATTATAAAGTGATGCTCATACATTTCTGTACATTTTAATAATTCCTGCAGAAGGCTAACAATGTCCCCAGTGATTTGAAGGCTTTGGGGTTTGAATTTTTCTAAGCAATGTCACAATAAATAGTCCAAGGGTACCACTGCTCGCTCACTAATCCAGTCTGTTTCAATCCAGCAAATGAGTAAAACCTTCTTTTTCCTATTTCCCATCTATAATTTATCATTTGCATACAAAGTAAGAAGCAGGAATCGGCAGTCTCATCAGTTTTCAAAATATCAAGGGACAACTGGGGTGATTTATAGCAGGCTGTATTATCTAGATCACAGAACCAGAATATTTCTGTAAAAACAGACCTGTGTAATCTCTCAATAAGTGTCTGGCTGGCAGATAAATGGGATGAAGGTCACTGGGCTGGAGAACTCCATGCAGACCTGAGTAGCCATTAGGCTTTTCCTTGCAGAGAAATATCCCACCCTGAAGCATCTGATAGGAATCATCTCCAATTACAATTTCTGGTGCTGAAGATCCCCCTTTCAGGTCTCTCTGAGCCATCAAAGAGCATGGGCTGTGTGTTTGCCACCAGTGAGAGGAGGAATGTGCCACCTGTTCCTTCTGTTTGCAGGGCACTCCTGAGGGCACAGCCTTGCTGGAAGGAGCAGATGCATTCTCTTACCGGGTGATCCAGCCCCAAACAGTGTCTGATGAGGTGACCAGAGCTGGGAGCCTTTGTGTTTCAGCTCCAAAGGGCAGCGTGTTCCCCAGCCACAGGGCGAGTGCTGACACGGCTGGTGTCTTGGTTTGAAAAGACAGGAGTCTGCTAAGGAAGGCAGGAGCCTCCCTTGGAAGAGAAAATGCACCCCCCTTCCCTCCGAATTAATATAACTCTGNGTGGCAGATTAATGACAAATTAGCGTTAATTTATTGAAATAGTGGAAGTTTTAGAAGGGCCAGGTGTAAAGCCTTACCCAGCACTGTTTCTGAGCTGTTCATTCTTTGCAGCTGGCATGTCCCAGCCTGGCTTTCACTTGCTGTCAAACGTGCCCAGCTCTGGCTGCTCAAAGGATGCTCTTAGAGCACGGTGTCTGTGATAAATGACATCAGGCCTCCAAAGGCAGCAGCCTCTTGTGTTTGTGTTTTAAAACAATGTGTTTGCCTTGTAAAAAAAATCGGTGGCCTTTTCCCAACCTTCCTGCAATGAGTGTTTTAATGACCCCTCAGGGCACTGGTCCCTCCAAAGCCAGGTCCCAGGAATTTTTCACAGGGAGATGTTACAGAAACCCACGGGTTGCTAGGCTTTAGCTTCTTGATTTCTGCTTTCATTCCAGGATGTCAATAATGAGCTCCCTCTTCGTTTTATTAATTTGAACCACTGGACAAAATGTCACTGCTGTAGGATGCTCTGCAGCGAGCAGCCCTCCTGCATTTTGCCCTCCAGAAATGCGGGTTCTGATCACAGATAACGAAAATGAGATTAGGATGTTAGCTTTCTCAAGAGATAACAGCAGTCTAGGTCATAAAACTACCATATGGCCGATTTGGCAGTCTTTCCAGAGGTCCATGGTTTAATTATCACAAAGACAGATTCAGTTCCCCACTTGCAAATGCCTGGGTCCTCCTGTGGCAAGGGCTGGCGATGCAATTAAGGGGAGAGCGGAATTTGCTTGGCTGCAGCAGAAATGACCTTACTGTGGCCAGCACTGTCACTTCCTAACATTTCACTCATGATTAAGTTTATCATTTCAAACAAACAACATAAAATGTCAGGTCTCTGGTCTGTTTAACATGTGGGAGGAAGGGTAGGGAGGGTAGAGAAGCATAAAGCAGGACTGAGCCAAGCTGGAGAGATTTTGCTCTGAAAAGAAATTCAGACAAAGTTGACAACTACATCAGAGAAGAGGGACATCTCTGCAGGCAGGGTTTGCTGTTCTGGGCAAGTCTTCTGGTTTCTTGCATCAAATGCTGTGGTGTTGCCTGTGTTTGCAGCCCTTTTCTACCTGTCCTCGTTCGCACCTCCATCCCGAATTTCACCCACAGCCCCTGGTGTGTTCTGGTTTTCTGTTGTCCCTTGTGCTTCCTGGTGAGCTGTATTACACAGTCACCATGCAGAGGGATAGCTGACTGCAGGAACACCAGGATTCCATCTGATTTAGACAGCTTTGAGTTGGTTTGCTGTGAGTCTGCTCCACACGATGCCCTGGTCAGTGTAGATGATGCCCATCAACCTGGAATTTAACTGGGGCCTTAAATTGCCATTTCCCAGAGAAGTTCCTTGCTTTGCTGGGGGTGTGCAGTGGGACAGCAGTGAGATGAAAATTGTCCCCACCAAACCGAGAACAACTTTTAGAAAGTGTGTCCTCATATGGATCCTCACTTCACCAAAAGCAAAGTCACTGGAGTTCCTCATGTCCAGGAAACAGCGCTGTTGGTATTGCAGGACTGAAGTCACAAGTTAATTTGACTCACTGGCAACTAAGAAAATACTTCCTGCAGTTGTTTTGTGTGCAGTACAATGAGAATTCCTTTTGGAACATCAGCAGAGCGTAGGTTGATCTCCAAGGTTTTTGAGAGGCTGACGTCACTGAGAGGGAAGGATGCACACACCCCAAAATGTCTCCTGTAGTCAGGAGGATGAAAGTATTTCTGAAGCCAACCAATGTTTAATGAGATCGGAAAATATTGAATTGTAGGAAGTGATAACGGGTAAATAGTGAACTTGTGGGTGAAGGGGAAAATCCTTTGAAAATTGAGTTAAAAAATCCCCCTGCCAAACCTGCTGCTGGCTGTTTTAGTCTGGGTGTTGTTTGAGCACCTCCATGGCTGTTGTTCTTTTCACCTTCTGCAGGATCTGGGAGTCCTGAGCTGTAGTGACAACTCCACTTTCCCCCTGTCCTGGCTAATTTTATGCAAACCCTTGGAGAGCGAGTTCAGTTCATAGGCATGTTCATGTCCAATTAAAAAGTAATAGATCTGAAGCACATCTAACAAATCAAAAGAATGGAATACTGTCAAAGCCAGGAATTAAAATCCAGCCACACAGGCCACCAGGCTTCACGAGGCTATAAAAAATCATTTTTAATATATATTTAATTTCTGAATCTGTACCATGAACAAAACATATTTAAATCCACCCTCACTCTAGCAGAGGCTAGATAAAAATATCACTTTTCATTATTAGGGGTTTTTTTAATATTCAGGGGCTTCCTAAAGCTGGGATTTTAACAAATACAACAAATTGTATGAGGCACCTGATTAGATTGAGAGTGAGCATCAAACAATGTGAGGTGCCAGTAAATTGTGTCTCACCTGTTCTCTCGATTGCTGCTGAGGAGAGGGAGCTTGAGGGGCTGGAGAAGGGAGCTCCTGATTGTTCCTGGCTGTTCATTTTCAGGGATAAAATATGAAACATCAGATGGCCAGAAACTCTGTGGAATTTTAATTACGAGCTCTGCTCTCAGTTATTTGTATTTTTAATGCACCGAGTTTTAAGAGATGTGTTCAGGCCAAGATAAATTAGGTGGGACACGAGGATAAAATAAAAAGATGGTTCCTATCAAAACCAAGCCTTTTATTTCTTATTTCCTCCACTAAAACACCTGTACAGCCAAAGTAACAATGCAGATGCAGCTCCTACAGCTGGAAAGCTTCTCTCACCCCTATTTATAATGTCCCCAATTCTCTATTTCCTTATGAAGTCAGCAAAGGCCAAAAAATTCATAAAAAATTTAGTGGCGGGAGAGATAGCATTACTGCTTTTAAGTAAAGTCTATGAAAGGAGCATGAGATCAGCATAAAAATAAATCAGGCTAAATTTAAATCTTTGGACACTAAAAACTAAAACTATTGGAAAGTGGAGAGAAGATTTATGGACGAGGAGAGCTGCATGGAGGAACCCATCAGCACGGAGCCAGCTTCCAAGTGGGGGAAGCAGAGGTGGAGTAGGGAAAAAATGTTCTGTGTGAGGGCTGGAATAGAAACCCCACGGAGTTCTGCAGTGGATAATCCAGGATTTTCTGGATAACCCTACTTTTGTCTCGGAACTCGTGAATTGTTGAGTGTGGCCCCGCAATTTATTCCAGTGGGGAGACACAGCAGTGCTTTATTGCATAAATAAGACCAAGGAGATAAAGGAAATGGTTCTGCCTCTGTGAGAGCTGTGAGATCTGCCAGATATGGTCACAGGCAAGGACTTTTTTGAACAAATAAATGTCATTTTTTATTGCTTGCCCCTTGAACCACATGCCCAAACCAACCCCGGCCCCAGTCCTGGTGAGTTGCCTTGACTCTGGGAGCCTGAAAAGTTCCCATTTTCGTCCTGCTGCCCTCTGTGTGCTCTTGATGGGACACTTTTCCCCCTCATTAGAGTTGCTAATTGGCTCCAGCCTCTGTCTCTCACCTCTGAGGAGCCCAGTTGTTGCAGGTGTTGGTGTAGGATTGGCCAAAGGAGTGCAAACTCCCTGGAAGAGCCATTAATTGGGATGGAAGGGAGGGGGTGGGAGAGAATCACACTCGGCTTGGAAAGGTTTTCAATTCTTATGTGTCAGAATATCCTAATTCAAACCCAAATGGGAATCCACCATTCTGGGGGATTCACACAGCTCCAGGTAAACAACTAATGAGCAGCCTGCCAGTTTCATTTTTATCAAGAGCCCTCAGAGATTCAACTGTGCCATTTCATAAAATATGCAGATGATAGTGGAGGGAGAATAGCAAAGGCTTTGAAAATGATTCACACAACCTAAAAATGATGTTGAAAAGGGAGGAATTAAATATTCACAAAGTGTGAGAAATTAAGGCATATTAACTGTTAGAATGTGGAAATGAAGTGACTAACATGCACAGAGCTGATGAGAACTAGATGATTACAGATCTGTCAAAAGTTTCTAATTCTGACACAGTGTGATGTCGAGGTGCTGCTTGGCTGGTAAGGGCAAAAAATTAGGTATGGGACAAGGAATGCAAACCTGCCAGATCAGAGGCAGAGCGGGCAGACACCGCCGTGATTAACATTAGGCTCAGTCCTGTAGCAAGGGTGAACTTTAAGCTTGCAAAATGAATACTAATTATGGTTACAAACAGAACACAAGGGGCTCAATTCATCAGCTCGAGGAGGGATGGTGTAATGAGTTAGTCGAGGGAAAAAAGTCACCTAGGGCCAAATTTGTCTCACTGCTGAGTGCTGGCTTACACCAGGGATGGATTTGACCCTTGGGATATGAGAGTTGGAAGTTTTGCTCTTCTGTAATTAATCAGGGGTTTATCTCGTGTTGCAGTTTTGATAGAGTGGAGGAAAGGTTGCTGGCAGATGGATTCACGCAGAGGTGGTGCAAAAGAATAAAGAAGAATAATTTCAAAAAGAGGCTTTGAGTGTCCACGGTGGGTGAAGTTATTCATGTTGCTCGGGCAGGGCAGAGACATGGTTCCACCTTCCTCGAGGGCAATCCCACACCTGGGAGCAGGGCTGGAGCAGGGAGGGCACAGGACTGGGGGTTCTGCTGGAAATCACCCTCTGGAGGCACCGTTTGTGTCCCCAGGGGCAGAGCTCTGAGGGTTGGAACCTTCCCAGTGTTGTGCCAGCCCCACCTTCTCACCCCACCCATCCTTGGAGTGTGTTTGAACCCTTTTTGGTTTTCTGAGGAGCACTGGAGTGTCCTGTCCACGGGGAAATGGATCAGCTCCCAGTGAGGAATTGGTGTGATGGCTTTTCCTTGGGTTGCCCAAGGGAGAAGTGATTTGGGAGCTCGTTCAGCCACTGCTGCAGAGTTTCTGTGCCCTCCCGGGCTCATGAGTGCTGTTCAACTGTAGACAGTGAAACCTCTGCTTAGGTCTGGGTAGGAATCTCTCTGGCTAATTCTTTTCTCTTTTTTTTTTGTTGGAAAACTGCCTGCAAGTGCTCTCAGCCTGAGCTGCAGGCACCAGTGTGCACAGCTGAGGTGTGTCCTGCTGTCTGCCTGCACTGGCAGCAGCCAGGGGTTGGGAAATCCAGAGGGAGTTACACCCTGGAGTCTCCTGTGAGTAACTCCTCCCTGGAGTGCCACGATGAGCTCTGAATGCTCCGAGAACACTCAACAAATAAATATTATTTTGATTACAGCAGTATCAATAGCATCTCGATACCTTCCAGAGACTGAAAGAACTTGAGATATTAAAAAAAAAAAAGTGATAGTTGTGCATGTCAGAGGGAGGTGGCACCGTGGATGCTTTTTGCATCCCTAATTTCATGGAGAGCCTGTCCTGTGCTCATAATCAAGAGACAAACATAAACGCAAAGGTCACGGAAAGACTGAGCCTGGTGAGGTGGATGTTCTGAATATATTAGGTATGTAAAGCAATATTGTGGCCCATCCAAACTAGAATTAGTGGTAATTATTATATAATATGTAATGATGGGATTTAAATGGCTAACACATTTTCTCTGCTGAGATCATTTAGACATGATTCATATAAATGATTAAATTAATAGATCTTCCTCTTTTAAGACTGCTAGGCAGCTTAAACTAAATTTCTCAACAGAGACTGATCCCAGTGAAATAATATTAATAGAAAATGGAAGAAGAATTTCTGAGGAGTGGGTAAATATATGATGGAGTTTGAGGAAATTTCTATAGACATCTTTGCCGACCAAAATGCTTCCCAGATTTAAATATTCTCTAGAAATAACCCATCAAGGACTTTGGAAGGTGAAAGAACAACAATCCTAACTTTCCTTGAAAGAAAAGAATGGCGAAATGTGCTGGAAGACAGGGACTTAAAGGATCACTGTCTACTTAGTTTAGGCTTAAACATTAGGCTTTTCATAACACTAAATGGTTTTACGAACCCTAATGTGAATAGAAATGTTTTCCTTGTTCCTTTTCTGAATCAAATTTCAATAAGAGAAGCCCCCACACGTCCCCAGCAGAACCCTCAGCAGTCACACACAGGAGCCCTGTGCTCATCAGTGGGAACAAGGACAGGAAAATGACTGTGGATGGGATTTTGGAACAAGCCTGGGGAGCCACTGCCCAAAACCAGTGAGTTAAGTGCTCAAATCTGAGAGACATCAGGAAATTTCAGCTCGAAATGCGAACACCCCGTGAGGCTGGATGGAGCTCTGAGCAACGCGGGGTAGGGAAGGTGTCCCTGCCCCTGGCAGGGGGTGAATGGGATGAGTTTTGGATCCCTCCCAACCCAGACCAGCCTGGGATCCCATGAAAGCCAGTCCTGAGCAGTCTGGAGGAGTTTTGTCACTCCTGCCCTGCCTCTTCACCCCCTCCCATCTTGTCCCTGATTCACAGCACTCTGCCTCAGGTTGTGAGGCAGAGCCTTTGCTCTTGAGGCTTTTTCTGGGGTTTTGGGTGCTTTGGTCACAGGCTGGCCTCCGAGAGGCCCCGGCACAGAGGGGTTACACAGTCCCATGGGGATGGAGTGGTTTCCTTGCTGCTTGGGCACAGCACCGAGTGGATGTGGGGAGCATCACCTGGAGCCATCCGACCTCTCCTGCAGGTGCTTGTCCTGCCCAGCTCGTGCCCAGGAGCAGGGAGCTGAGACCTCCCAGGCTCAGACTTAGCCCCAGGCTCTCTCCCAGACCCATCCTCTCACTCAGTCAGTCACAGGCAGGCAGGAGGGCCAGAGCTGTTTGCTGTGCAGGCAGGGCCCTGCTGGCACAGCCCTGGCAGCCCTCAGCTCTCCCTGCTCAGACTGAGCCTTCGATGGGGCAGCAGTGCCTTGGAGTGCTCCAAGGAGGGCATCGTGTTCATTTTAGTGCAGCTCTATCACACCAGAAGGGATTTCAGAAAGCAGAGTTTGTCTTTGGGGTGGTTTTTCTGTTGCTTGGGAAAGTGCAGGTGGTAATTTGGATAGCTCTGTCCCAGAGGGTTACCCAAGTGCTGCACACCGAGTGGTCTTGCTATTTTTATTGTTCAATTCATCTTCGTTTCTTATCCTAAATATTCCCTTTCTCTGCTTGGAAGGTTAAAAATACCTGGAGCTGTGAGTCTGGCCTATTTACTACAGAATTTGTGAGTCATGCACTACGCTGGAGTCTGAAATATCACAGGGTATTATTCACTGGGAGCTCGGGAGAAGAATGCCAAAATCTGCCCTTCAAGACTTGAGATTCCAAATCCAAATGCTTTGGGGAGCTGCTCATCCAGCTCTCCCCTCCAGAAATGAATGCAGAAGGAACAAAATGCAGAAGGAAACTGCCACGAGCCTCTGATTAGTTTAACAACCTCTGCCTTGCTCCCAGCTGGAGAGGACGCTCCTGAAGGGAAAGGTGTGTGGCTGCTGTGAGCATCAGAGCCCAGCTCGGGCTCCAGTCCTGGTGCTGACTGATGTAAACTGATTGTTTCTGCAGATCCCAGAGTCTCCCTCTGTCTCTCCCCGGCCTCGGGTGGCACGAAACACTGATGGAATGTCTCAGACATCCTCGGTGCCTCTGGTGTTTGGGCTGGGATTAGCAGAGCTGGGCTCGGGGATGTGGCTGCTGTGATGGTTCAGCCCACGAGTTTGCACTGGAATGAGGCAAATGCAGTTTGCCACTGCAGGAGGAACAGGAATTCTCTGTAACTGGGCGTTTGCAGATGGGTCAGTTGAAATTCCCTGTGGCTGAGGCTCTGTGTGATGGATTTAAGCTCTGTTCCATATCTTATTACCCTTTATTTATCTCGCTAGCTAACAGAGTATTGAGGCTTTCTGGAAATCATTGGTTGTCCTTGCACATCACTAAAGCAGAGCCCAGAGAAACTTTGGGAAGTTTTAACTGAACCTCCAACGGTCCAGAAGGGCTCCCATAGCTTGTGAAAAACCATGATCAAGTCCTAACTCTTGACACAGCTCCCACAAACACCAGACACGTGGATGCTCTGGGATTTAACAACTCCATTGATTATGATCCCATGTTTCAGAAAACATTCTAGTTTTTCTTCCTAGCTGGTCATCTCCTAATGTGTTTGCCATGGAAGAAAATATCTGAGGTTTTCTCCTTTCAGGGAGGTAAAAACCAGATTTCATTGAATAGCTACACCCTGGGTGCAGTTTTTTGAGCTCCCTGAAAAATCAATCTATGGGCATGTGGCAAAACATGGATAAGAAAAACAGTTAAATATAATTCTTTCATAATATTACCTGGATAAAATGTTTATCCAGTTTTTTTTTTTTTTTAAAGTACAAATGTTGGCGTTTCACGCAGCTCTTTTTACTAATGTTTAGTTCAAGATGAAAGAGCTCTACTTGCACTTCTGCAAGTGAAAGGGGTGGCTCTGGGTTTTGTAGAGGATTTTTGGCAGCCCTCTGTTAAATGACCTGGAATTCCCAGTTCCTGGTGGATGGGGTGGGGCACAGCAGAGACACCGTGAGCAAACTGCTTTCTATTCTGGGGTTTGCCACCTACTTGCTGACCTGGGGTGATTCATACAAGTTCCCTGTGCCCTTTCATCCTCCTCTGGAAAATGAGGATATTGACATTTACATTTCTTTATAAAGTGCTTTTAGATCTATGGATGAAAAGTGCTAAGTAAACCAAAACTCTCAATTAAATTAATTGGAGGGAAGGAGCCGGGTCAGTGTTACAGCAGGGTTCATTTATACACCTCTTAATTTCTTTGGTCTCGTGTCTCCAACCCTATTTATAGTTGGAATTGCTGCTCTCTCCTTTCACCTGGAGAAATCTCTCTGGGATGGATTTCATCCCTTTTCCTACACGGGCACAGGAGTTGGACTCAGGGCACCCAGTCCTGGGTTTTCTTGGTACAAAGCTCTTGCACAAGTGTGTCACACTTTAAAAAGTATTTTAAAAATCCAGGGAAGTAGCTGTGGCACTGCAGCAGAGCTCACACTCTGAGAGTAAATTATAAAGTTCACAGAGAGAGAAGTGAATGTTTGAACTGATGGGGAAAGGAATAAGGAATGTTTTTCTCTTCAGGACCTTTCAAGGTCATAATTAGATTATTGTGTTGCAAACCCACCTCCTGCCTTGGTTCACAGAATTGTTTGGGATGGAAAACACCTCCAGGGTCATCGAGTCCCAGCTGTACCCGAATCCCACCCTGTCCCCAGCCCAGAGCTCTGAGTGCCACCTCCAGCCCTTGCTGGGACACCTCCAGGGACGGGCACTCCAAACCTCCCTGGGCAGTTCCAAGGCCTGAGCACCCTTTCCATGGGGAAATTCTTCTCCAACTGCAGAATGAACTGCTACATCTGCAAAAAAATCCATATTTTAAGCCTGTCCCTGGCCCATATGGTTCCTGTGGTAATTCTCAACTAAAGGGCACCATTTGTGTTCCTGCAGGGAAACAGGGATTGGAAAAATCCTGTGATTCTCATCTTGTCAGTGGTTATTTTAATCACCTGAAGGTTGTTGTGTTCTTCTAGGAGTTTTCTTTTTTCATATATTATTTTTGCACGTCTCACTCCATAATAGCAAGAAAACAGATTATGCAGAGAAGCTGGTTTTGTTTTGAAAATTTTGGGAACAGATGCAGTCCGGGAGCTGTGATCCCTGCACAGCTCAGAGATCAGAAGTAATAAGAGGCCTCTGAATTATCTCTCTTCTGTTCACAAAGCTTGAACTTAATCTGCCAGGCTGCCTTAGAGCTGGAACTGTGGAGAATAAAACCCCAAATATCAGATCTGTGTGCACAGGGGAGTTGGTGCCTGGAGAACGAGGAAAGTAGGGCAGGTACCCTTCAACCAGAGTTGGGCAGGTGCTCTTCAAAGTGCCTCAGTACAGAGAAATTTTGGCTAGATATTGAAATATTTAACTAGAATGAAAATATTTTCAATTAAGATATTGAAATTAAAATATTTTTAATTAAAATATTGAAATTAAAATATTGGAGTTAAAATATTTAGCCTAAATCTATAGGTTTAAACTATAAATTTAGGCTGTCAGAAGGGTGCTTGCTCTTTGCCCAGTATTCTCCTTGTCATTTATGATTTCCTGTGTGGATGGGATAAGTGTAGACCTCTCTTAGATATTTGGTGTTTTAGTTAAGAACTGTCCAGATATAGGGAACCCCCTGAAAAAGATGATTAGTGCTGGTCTGACTATTTTTGCCTGCTCTGAGTCCTCCAGAGTTTTTTAAACAAACAGGAAACAGCCTGGCATATCACTAATTTTATTTGTGCCTAAGTTTTGATTGATAGGAAAGTAATTAACGTTCACACCATTTTAATTTGCGTGTTTATATTTAACCCCGGGTGCTTTAGCACCACTGTCTCCCAGCTGTGCTGGCAGGGGTGGGAGGGGGATGTCAGACAAACAGGGATCAAATTTTGGGGCATGACCACGAAGAGTGAGACACAACAGCCTTCGTCTTTCTAGAAACAATTAGGGCTGCAGGAAGAAAAAATCAGTGCAGAAAAAGATTTTATTTTAATTATTTGAAACAAAATGAATTGATCTTTGGGGCTCACGGGTTTTGCTGTATGGTTTCTTCTAAATGTCCTCTGTTGTCCATCTGCAAGTGGGTCAGCTGGACAATGGGAAAGCTCAGTCAGGGAAGGCTGTCCCAAGAGGAGATTTTTTGGTTAATAAGCCAAAGATGGACCAGTAAAAGGGAAAAAACAAAAAAAAAGGAGGAAAATGAGAAATCTGAGAGAAAAATGAGTAACCACAAGTGCCAGCTGGTGTGTCAGAGGCTCTGGTGTTTCAGCCCTGGGTTTACAGCTCGCTCAGCCGGATCCTGAGGCACGGGCAGCACAAACCTGGGCCATTCCTCTGGCCAGGGAGCCACTCTGGGGTTAGGCTGGGGGAAGCTGTCATTTGTCCCAGGGCCGTGGGGACACCTCCAGAAAGGCCCTCCGGTCACTCTCCAAGTGCAAATGCTGCTGGAAAGGTGAGACACGCTGAATAAAAGCCAAAATAATTCAGCGTGTGCCCAGTTCTCCATAAAGCAGCATTCAACCTCTGCCAGGGCCTCAACACCCTCAGAGGGAGAATTTTTTCCTAATGCCTCACCTAAACCTCTCTCTGTCCGTGTGAAGCCATCGCCTCTTTTCCTGTCACTCCAGGCTCTGGTAAATTCTCTCCACGTTCCCTGTGGGCTCCTTTCAGGCACCACGGGAGGAAAACCCATGGCAGAGGTAGAGCAGCACCTGGAGACGCAGCTCCAGAGCTCCTCAGTGGCAGAGGATGGGGCAGTGCCCGCTGCTGAGGATCCTTCACTGCCTTTTGGACAGATTTGTGCCTCTTGTTTATGGTGATGGTTTGTGTTGGTGATGTTTGACTTGAGGCTTCCCAGCTCTGAGCTTGTTCTCGCAGTTGGAGGGGTCAGGAGTTTCCTCTGTTCCTTTTGCTGTGTGTGAATCCCCCTGGAAGTGTTGGTGCTATCATCCCTGAACACTTATTCCATCCATCTCTGCTGGCAGACAGAATCCATCTCAAAGCAGAACTTCAAATGCTGAATTTTGTCTGGGAGAATTCTCGTGTTGTTCTGTCAGTGCAACATATGCCGAGATCGTCTTAAAAAGAAAGAACCGCTCAGGATTCTGTTACTTTGCTGTACTAAAACACACACCAGCAATTTCTTTAAGATTGAGCTGCTGCGAGGATTTCTGCTCGGAAAACAGAGTATTAATTATCCCCCAGCTCCCAGGAGGGGCGTGAATCTTTTGGATACACCCTCTATAGAAATTCATGTGGCTTCTGATGCCCTCAGCAGGATTCTCGCTCAGATTCCAGCCCTGGCAGGGGAAAAGGAGGAGAGCTTTGAGTTTCAGTGCAGGCTGAGCTTTCGCTGGGTGTCGGAGGCCTGTCCTGCTCTCTGGAGTAGCTGCAGCAGCTCTAACCCAGAGCAGTAGTAAGGCTGTAGTAACTGGGGTGCACGAGGATTTTGTGGCTGAGGGGAGATGTGGGGATGGCAGGAGAGGAGGGGGCTGAGAGCTGCACCAGACGTTCCTCAGCAGAGTCAGGCTCCTGAGGGCCTCCAACCTATTTAAAAAGGATCATCACTCATCAGCACCATCATCATTATCTGCTGGATCGGGAGGAGGAGGGGAGGGATAATCAGCAGGAGATGATCAGCGCCTTATCACCCAGCTCCTTCATTTTGGTGCTTAAACCGCGGGATTCTTTCGGGGGAGATAATTCATATTTTATCATTAAAAGTGCTGATCGTAACCTCGTTAATAGATGGGTATTGCTAACACACACAAAAAAGCTAACGTGATAAAATGTGAGGCTTCTATTAAATTACTTAAACCAGTTTACCTCACCTCGACATCGCTCCCCTCCCATCACAGGCGCTGCTTGTACATGGCACACAAAATCTATAAACTCTTTCCAGGAATACAAAAGCGTTCTCTATGATGTTGATAAGAAACAGGACAGTCACTCTCCCCTGACATATTTGTTCTTTAAAAACAAATCAATGGTGCAGGGATTTGGCACCTGAATGCAGAACAACGGCTTGATGAGGCAAAGATTGTCTTCATTAAGGACATTAATATTCATAGAGAGTAGAAAATCTGACACAAGAGAGGACTCACTAACCTTTTCTCATATTAGATTTTTACTTCTTAACACAATTACAGTCCGGCAATGACTTAATTAATGCTGCTTTTTGTCAGACTGCTTTAAAGAGCTGTCAATTTGGTCCTGCAGAGGCTGTCAGTGAAAGAGAAAGACAGTCATCCAGGCTAAAAAGACACAGGAAGAAATTCAAACACTTAATAACATTCAAAGTGCTATGCAAAGTCACATATCAACCTGTATTAAGGAGAGTTTTTGTCTTTCCACTCCTCGTACTTATGCTAATATTTTCCAGGTGGAATGGGGGCTGCTGCCACCTCTAATTCTGAGGTACACGGCAGAGAGCGAGGGGGGGGTCAGCAAACGCAGGGAATTTTAGCTGCAGAGCATCAGGGCTGTCTGCAGCCCCCTGTGGGGAGCAGAGCGCTCAGAGCCGCCCCAGGATCCCCAGGAAGGGCTGCAGCACAGGTTCCTGCTGCAGGAGGGTTTCAGCTGATCCATCTCCTGCTCCTCCAGCCTGCAGCAGCCAGGGAAGCGTTTGAGGATCCCCAGGAAAATCCCCCTGCGGGGTTCTGAACCACTGCGGGGTCTTAAGGCTGCAAAGTTGGTTTGAGGCACCTTCCCAAGCCTGGTGGGCTCAGGATGCTCAACCCTGGATGCTGGGGCTCAGCAGCTGAGTGGGAACCCAGTGCAGGACAGGAATTCACCTGCTTGCAGTCACTGGGACTTATTCTAAACAGCTCTACAGGGAAATATTTCATAATTTTTGGACCTTTGTGGAAGTGAAAACGTGGTGCTGGAGTGTCAGCTCTGCTTAGATTTTAATTGGTTATTAATCTAATGCATGTATTTTATTAAAATATTTAAAGTGCAGTATTAAAAGTATTTTTTTAAATCTACATAGCTTAGAAAAAGCTCACAATCTGCTTTTTGCAACTGTTTAGACTCATAGAATATCTCAAGTTGGATCATTGAGTCCAGTTCCCTGCTCCTCATAGGAGCACCTGAAACTAAACTGTGCCTAAGACTGTGTGTTGCACACCTGGGTTGGATTGTGATGCCCAAATAGGATGTTAAATCCAGATTTACATCACATGTGCCATTTAATTCTGGAGGGTTTGTTGGCTCCTTTGAGATTATTTTAATAAGTGGTTTAAGGGAATAATGTAAAAAAAAAATAAGAATGTTCTTTATATACCAGCACAACCAAAAAAATAACAGGTAAAGCACACAACAACTTTTTCTGTCATGTTCTAGAAGCATAATTATCTAGAAATGTAATTATAACAAGCGCCTGATGTAATCAGCACAGTTTGATCCCTGTCAGAGGTACAGAGGACCAGAGGAGGGATGGATCAAAAGACATTGCAGAGAGTCTGGAGGTATTTTTTATGTTGAGTTTCACGCTATAAGTGCTGCTTTCCACAGTGGAAAGCATTGTGAAGTGCTCTATAATGCAAGTGGGAAGTGCAGTTTCTGCCCACAGCGATGCTGTGTGCAGGGACTGCTTGGGCTGAGGACCTCGTGCAGGATTGCTGTGCCACAAACCCTCAAACACAGCTGATCCTTCCCCCAGGAGGGCCCTCAAACTGAAGCTCAGTTATGAAACTTCTTAAAAAACGTTCGTTTTTTGATTCACGCAAAACTCTTCTGGATAGTTCAGCTCTTCATTTAATAACGCAGCATGGGAAGGGAGAGGCAAGCTTTGTAAAGATATAAATGTGAGTCAACTTTTAAACTATTTGCCTTTTAAGCTGCTTATGAGGCACAGACTTTCCTCAGAACGCTTCGTGTAAAAAAACCTTGTATTATTTCAGAGAACTCAGACAATTGCCCTAAAGTTTCGCTCTTTGGAATATTTCACTGTGTGTGTGGGGAGTGGGGCTTGGCTTTCTGGAAATGGGGCCACACCTACAGGAAATCTGTCTGCATTCCAAAAAAAATCAGGCAAACATGGAGAGAACCTGAGCTCTGGATGCTGTGAGGACGTGTTTTCCTCCCCAGGGAAATGTTATTTGCTTTGCAGAGTGGAGTCCTGGAAGATTTGGACAGAACTGAGTTATGCAGTCTTAATATGATTGAAGAACTATCTTGTTGACAAGTGCAGAATTATAGATTGGAATCCATTAGCTAAAAGGGCCCACAAACATTTGAATAATGGCCCTCACATTTTTTCCATTGGTCTATCAAACAAAGAATCCAATAAAAAAAAAGCCTCCTAGAATTTTGGAGCTGCAATTTAAAGAGACTGAATTAAATTTCCTTGCACTACAGACAAGAAAGCTTCTTTTTGTTTTTAATCTCACGTTAGAAAAGGGAGGTTTGGTCTGTGCTTCTACTGTTAGAGCTGTCTATTTTTGGCAGCCGAAAAAAGTACGAGTGTTTTGTCAGAAACACAAATGTCTCCTGCTTAAATCCGAGAGGAAAGCCATCAAATTAATTTGGTGGCAGAGTTTGCAGGACCAGGCCTCGCAGGGCAGTCCCTGTGGAGAGAGGCAGGTGCCGAGCTGCTGGAATTCAGCGTCACTTCCCTGCGCCACGCAATTCCTGCTCACGCTTGGAATGTTTCACCTGCTCCCATCACGCGTTCACCGCCTTCCAAAGCTGGTTTATCCCAAAATATCCCACAGCTTGTTGGGGAAGATGAGACTGGGAAACCTTAGAAATATGATTGCCTGCACAAAGATGCTGAGAATATGAAAATAATAAGCGAGATTGAAATGAAAGCAAGCTTTGAGATACCAAAGCNAAAACAACATCAGCCGTGCAGTATCCCACAGCAGCTGACAACCTCTGGGTGAGGATGCTGGGGTTGGGCAGGTGCTCACAGTGTGGGGCTTCAGATGGGACCTTCAGCAGAGCTAATGAGTGTAATTAGCAACTGCCCCCTGAAATAGGGGATTTGTTGGATCATAAGTACCCTGAGCTGGGAGGGACCCACAGGGATCATCAGCCCTGCACAGACACCACAACAACCCCATCCCTGGGCATCCCCGGGAGCTGCTGGAGCTCCAGAGCCTCGGGGCCAGGACCATTCCCTGGGGAGCCTGGGCAGTGCCCAGCACCTCTGGGGGAAGAACCTTGCCCTAAGTCCAGCCTAAATCCCTCCTGGCCCCGCTGCAGCCGCTCCCTGGGTGCTGTCCCTGGGCCACCAGAGCAGAAATTGGAGCTGCCCCTCCCCAGGAAGCTGCAGACAGTGATGAGCCCTCCTCAGGCTCTTAAATTGCCTCAGGATATTATAATCTCCTCCTGTAGATGCCACATCACTATTTCTAAAATTAGAAAACAAAAAAAAGTTTGGGATTTTGAGGTCAGTTTAGAAAGCTCCAATCCATCCCTTTTCACAAGGATGGGGAGTTGCTGTTGCACCGAGCAGAGCTGAAGGCAGCGGGGAGGAAGAAATCTTGTTGATTTTTTTTGAGTCTCTTCCCTCATCTTTTTGAGTTCTTCTCCTCATCTTGCAGATCTTTTGTGGGTGAGCCAAATGTAATCAGGTTTGGCTCACTTGGAGGAATTAGGATGACTGCAAAGTATGCCAGATTTCAAAACAATTTCTAACAGTTTCTGTGATACTGTGTAAGCAACTGAAAATTGACATGTTGTGTTGTGCCCAAGTCAGCCAACTGTTGTCACTGAATAATTAGATTCTCTAGAAGAAGAGAAAGGTTTGTGGGTTTTTTTTTTTCTGAACAGAATTATTAGAAAATAATGTAGTAGCTATTTCATATAGGGAGAGATTCACATTCTTCTGCTCTTACAAGCAAATTTTTAAAAATAGTTTGCATCTGGGCCCCGAAAGTGTCTTCCATGTATTTTTATATATAAAAGTATAAATAAGTTGTTTGGGCATTTTTATGCCAATATGTGTGGTACTTGCACATGGAGAAGTCATCTTTGCAGATGGTTTAATATTGTTTTTCCTAATAGGAATTAATTATTCTCCTTAATTCTTTTTATTTCATATGGCACATCAATTCTACAAATTGAGTTCTAATATCAGACATAGGTCATGATCTAATTATAGCTGGATCTGTCAGGGAGTTCTGATATTTGTGGGATAGATTTAGTGCCTGATTCCCCAGGAACTTCTGCTTCTGCCAAGTTCTGCTTTTCCCCCGAGCTGGGGAGAGCTGAGCTGAGCTGANCACATTCCCAACCCTCTGGAAACGCTGGTCCTGTCCGGAGGGGAGATCTGGAGCAGATCCTCGGGGGACTCTGCAGCTTTGCATCAGCTGGAGATTGGGATGGGGGCTGGAGAGACTCAGTTAAATGCTGATATTACAGCAACTGCAAGGAAATTGGAATAATTGAAAATACAGGGATTTTTTTTTGTTTGTTTGCTGATATTTTCTAAGCTGTCTTGCTCCTTGTTTTGGTGATTCTATCAAAAAGCAGCACAACTTAAAAAGTGTTCTTTTGTTTTTATCTTAGTCCAAGCCTTNCCCCGAGCTGGGGAGAGCTGAGCTGAGCTGAGCTGTTCTGGCCTGCTGGCCTTTGTCCCTCCCTCCCTCTGGCAGAGAGGGGCACATTCCCTGCTGGAATGACAGCCAGGAGAGACAGGGGGAATCCTGGCCCTGGAGAATCACTCCCAGCCACATTCCCAACCCNCTGTCTTGCTCCTTGTTTTGGTGATTCTATCAAAAAGCAGCACAACTTAAAAAGTGTTCTTTTGTTTTTATCTTAGTCCAAGCCTTATCTGATAGAACCTTCTCATGTATTCTTTTTAATTGAATGGCCTCTTCCAATTTATTGTTTGAGCTTCCTTTTCATGAGGGCCCAGAGTAATTCTGAAATCTATAGAAACTCTAATCTTACCAATATTTTTAACAACAACAACAAAGCCCAGCGCAAAAAGTTACATGACAGCAATTAATGGGAAATATTTTTATTCTGGAAGTGTTTTTGCTATTGGTCTAACTCTTGCCAGAGACTCCTCAGACTGTAAATATTTCAGGAGGTGATGGGAGGGATAAATATTATGTATTTTTGAAACTTCTACTCCTTTTTCTCCCATTAAATGCAGCTGCAAAATTCAGTTAATGGTACTGGAGAGGCTGGAGATGGGACTCTTCTTTCTCCCCTGAAAATCTTTCCCTTTATTTCTTTAGATCCAGCTGTAAAATTCCTCATACTTTGCTGGCACTGTTACAAATGAGAGATAAATAATAAACAGTTTCTCCCAGGGCATCCAAAGCTCCATATATAAATCTATATTAAATCCAAGGTTAATGATGGCTTTTCTGCTTTATTGGCGGCAGGGAGCACTTCTTGAAGGCAATCCTAAGTGGAAAAGTCTCTTTTCAGAGGTTCTTTAGCAAAATGAGACTTTAAGTTTTGACCATCCTATTCTGCCACATGTAAAAGAGGAGGGGGAAAAATAATAATTTGTTCTATTTGTCAGCTGGGGAAAGAAATATTTTTTATTTCCCCCAAATTATTTCATGTCTGTGACATCCCTAATTTGATCTGGTCTTGCAGAGAGAAGTGCTGCTGTTCTCATTAGTACTTTGCAGCTCTCCCTTCCCTGGCTGAGGTGGAAGCAGCTTTTAAATCATGTGGGAGAGCGGGGAAGGGAAAAGAGAGAAAACAAGCTTTTTGAACCCTGTAATGTAAATTTGCAGACAATTATTCATTATTAACTGCCTGAAGCATCACACCTCTCTCACCTTTGCTGGAATGTCTGAACATTAGGGTAAACAACACGCTGCTGTCTTATCATAATGCGGTTTGCTTCACTGCAGCAAGAACTTGTCAGAAACAGATTGTGATGTTGACTTCTCAATAGGGGAAAAAAAGGGCCTAAATTAGACTTCTATAAAAAGAATATTGCATATTTATTTCCACAATAACGCCAAGGAAAAACGTTAGTCAAGAAGCAAGCAATTGGGTGAATAAATAAGCTTGTCTTTGTTCTCATCAATTAAGTTATTACATCAGTTGGAAAACCAGTGAATTATAATACAGATGTTTAATGAAACACTGCTGTGCCTATAAGTCAAACTCCTATTTTGTGGTGTGATTTTGGCTGCATAGTTTTGTGTGTGTTAAACCGTATTTATTAGCTGATACCCATTATTATTTTGAGCAAGGTATAATTCAGTTGTCAGGCTCCAGCTCTGGGAAGGAGATTTAATCAGTGAGAGCCCGCTTTGCTGCTGAGCATAAAACAATGCGGGTTTCATGAAGCAATCACACCAGTGTGAAAAAATGGGATTAATTAGTATTGTACAAGAACAGGCAGCATGCTCATTAAAACCTTGTGAGCTGCCTCTTGATAAACTGCCACTTGATAGGGCCGCATTAATGTGACAAGGCAAAGACTTTATTTCCAAATCCTTTCTGATTATATCTCACTTTTAAGTTACCTGAATTGACTCTCCAAGGCTTTTGGAATACAAAGATCAAAATTGCAGCGAGAGATCCCCAAGACACCTGGACAAAGGAGCCGTGCTCAGATAGCGAGGCTTCAAAAGACAACTTTTTTTTTTTGAACTCCCATTCAAACATAAATCAATAGCTGTACAATGAGGCAGCTCCAAAGGTGGTAAATTTGCATTTACACTCAGCAGGTTGGGTGGAACTTATTTGCCGATTAGCAGCCACCTAATGAATCCCCTCTCATCCTGAGCCTATCTGCTTACCAAGGCCTTCCCTCATCTGTCTGTCAGTGCTCAAAGTCTGATGAATATTCCTACAGCTCCGAGGGAAGGAGAGAACAAGGTGGGCACATCTGTTTCTGATAGTTCAGCTTGGCCACTGAAGAACTCCTGGTCATATTTCTTTTTTTTATCCTTTTTTTTTTTAGGAAATACAAACTGAAAGCGTAGATCCTTACTGGTGGATTTGTTTCTACATGACGAAACATAATAGGAGACATGCCTGAATAACAGCAGTAAATGTTGGAGAGGATGTATTTTTGATCTCGTGTATTTTCCTTTAGGCAGAATGTTTTATTCCTTCCTGAATTTGTAGTGGTTCTGATGATTTACTTGCACATAATCTCGGCTTTTTTTTTTTTGCTTTTTTTTTTGCCTTTCCAATTTGAGAATTAGTGGCTCTAATGAAATTACAGCTGAACTTGTAATAGTTAACCAGATCTCTCAGCTGTTTGGTGATGCAGAGGTGCTCCAAGATGCTGACTTTCCATGTAGCTTTAGCTGACATTGTATGTAAGGCAATTGTAATGCAATAGAGTTACCTGTCAGCATATATTTGTAGGTGTGGAAAATGCCACTCAGAGAACACAGATCTCGGATTCCCTGAAGCCTTTTCCCAACTATTTTTATTTTTTAAGCAAAAACATCTTGTTAAACCTCAACACCCTATTAAAGCAACGCCATCCAGCACCGAGTCAGAGGATTCAGCCACCAATTACGGATTGTTTGCATCTGTGCAGGTGCAATCCCACCCAGAGCTGCCAGGGGAAGCAGGACTGGAGGGCAAAGCACCTGAGCTGGCTGGAGAGGGGCGAGCAGGACGCTTTACAAAGCGATGTGTTGCAATAGCATTAATTTAAGCCCTTAGATTTCATTGTTGTGATCTGGGTTACATGATGCAATGCAAGATGACAGCCATTGAATTAATAGAAAATGGGATTCATCTCTTGAAATTTCACACAAAATAGGAGTAGGAGACAGACAAAATAAAGGGAGATGGATAGACAGACTGATAATGCCACTAATACTTTTAAATTTAAACCGAATGGGGGAGATAATTTTAAACATTAATGGTATTTATCAACAGTGTGATAGCAGGGAGGGGGATCACACTCCCTCCTCTCTCTCTTTCTCTTTCTCCCTTTCGTTGATTGCTTTGTTGAGCAAGTCAGTGAATATTTTACACTTTGTTTCTTTTATTTTAGCAAATGAACTGCCTCGAGCTAATGTAGTGTAAGTGGAAATTTCAAGCACCAATGTCTGCTGCATGATCCAATAATAGGAACTTTCCTTCCCTCCCAGCTCTGTGAGGCTGTGTAACAGCAAACTCCCAGCGCCTCCAGGTACTCACATGCCTGATTTATGATTATAAACTACAGCTCTGGAAGAGGTTAGCTAGGTAGCTTAAATCACTGCTTTCTCTCTAATGAACTGGGGTCACAGAGAAAATTCTCCATGCAACAGCCTCAGCTGGGTGTTACTTATGCCCTACATCCTCCTCCTCCTCCACGTTTTCAGCTGGGATCGTGTTTTTCCAGGATTTTAATTGTGAGTGCCAGCTTGGGAAATGGTGTTCCTGAGCATTAGGTGAGATGAGCTTTCCTGCTGTTGTTCGTGGTTTGTCTTGGTGCAAATTGGAGGCGGGTGCCTGTTCCAAACGTGGTGTGGGCAGCAGTAAAATGGAGAAAAAAGAGGAGGTGAAGGCAGACCCCACCCCCAGAGGGTTCCAGGAGTTCCCTTGCCCAGTAACAACGAGCTGCAGAGATGAGCTCTTCTTGTCTGAAATCTGTCAGACCATTGCACCAGTATCTAAATAGAATTAGAACTGTGTCAAAGGTGCCTGAGAGATGCAAATATAGGAACAGTCGAGGTATTGTCGCAGATAGAAACAATTCCAGAGTGAGGCCATTGATCTCGGAATTCAGGGGAGGTTGGGATTGTTGTGTGGACTCCGGGTACCCCTCGTGCAGATCAGCCTTGTGGAGAGGTTTCACCCTGTAAAGCCTTACTGACCTTGCCAACAGTGCTGTGCTCAGATTTTCACATAAATAAACTCTTCTCAGGGCATTTTCCCTGGTGGATTCAGGAGGGATGGACTTTTCCTGGCACAGGGCCTGTTAACCAGTTGTTCCTCTGACTGAAGTCCATTATTTGTAACCCTCTCACAGACACCACAACTCAACTTTCTCTTCCCGTGCCCCTCACTGGCTTAGTGGAGTATCAGACACTTCATGCACCTCCACACAGCTCTTGTCATTCACGTGCACCAAAGCAACTGATCCTGCCACCCTCTTCCTGAAACAAACCGTAGTGTGGAATTAGGGAGGTAAAATCCTCCCTGGCAGCAATTCAGACCAACACCTGGGGAGTAGAGTTGTCTCTCCAGTGGCATTTAGGTCTGAATGTCTGCATTTAGGAGGAGTTTTAAGCCAAAATGAAGGATGATTTTAGTAATCCATAACATCTGCATGTGGCTTTTTCCCGTCAGCCAAAGCTTGAGGTGCCATCAGTACCCGGGGCTGGATCTTGGCTTTTCTTCCACATCTGAGGTCCAGCTTTGGCGGAAGCCATGCAGGACTAAACAGTCCCTGAGTTCTTTCTTACTTCCCTGGTTATTCCCTCATCCTGCCCTGCTGGGTGCTGCTGCCTCCGTGGGATTTGCTGCACCTGCCCCTTTTGAACAGCTTCCTGTTTTCCACGCCGTTTCTCTGCCTTGCCACGATCATTTTGGATTCTGAGCTTGTCCCCCAGCTCACTCCCAGTGCGATGCTGTCTGCAGGTGCAATAAGCATAATCTATGCTGTCAATGAGGTCACTAATGAAAATATTGAGTAGCACCAACCCCAGCCCCTGTGAGCCTCACTTTGTACAGCCCCATCCTGCCCATCAACCTTTGATAAATGCTCTGAGTACGCTCTGGGAACTGATTTTGTATCTGAACTAAGTACAACATATCCTCCAGCTAGCAGGAGTTTCTCTAGAAGTTACTGGTGTCTACTGCTTTTGGTCCACACAACCTCTCCTTCCTTGTAGAAGTAAATTCAGTCTTCAGGAGCAAAATGTCAAACTCTTCTGCTTGTTATCTTTACAGAAGGCAGGGAATTTGTTCCAGTTTTCCCGTAAATTTAAAAGAAGGAAATTTCTTTAAAATCTCCCACGAAGTTCTTTTCCTTATTCCCTTGACTTCTGTGTTTTGTTACTTTAGCCATTCTTCAGCATTTCTCAGGAATAACTGTTAGTACCTCTGAACCTTTGTTGTTTAAATAGTGAAGGGTGAGGGAGAAAGGACTACAAAGCAGGCAAACTGTTTTAAAATAGCTAAATTGCCCAAATATTTTCTAAGCTTTCTAATCAAGGACTGGAGCACGGTGGTGACACTCAACTCACTCCCAAAGAGAATTAAACACCCAGGCCATCCTGAGGACATCTCCCAAGGCTTCCTCCACCTTTTTGAGTTGAAGCAAGTTGAAAAGCTCGTGCAAACCAATTTCACTTGGACCTCCCTATAAATGAGTTATAGAAGCAGCTTTTTTGGCTTCTGCTTTTTGTGTCTCAGTTTGTATCTTGAATTTTCTTATTCTGGACTGTGGACCTTGCCTGAAGAGTCAGAGTCTCTCATGAGCTTTGCAGTTTGAGTCTCCCATTTCTTCACGACGTATTGTGCACCTGATCTTTTTGGTTTGGTGACTCAGGGAGGTTCATTCCACCAGGGACAGGTGAACTCTGCCCCACCTGCTCCCTTTGGAAGAGCCCAAGAACTCTGAGGGTTCGGTATCTCTATTCCCAACCTGCTAATTCCTCAACATTTCCCCTGAGTTTCTGGCATGAATGTTGAAGATTGGTTCTAGGCTTGGAATTGGATTCAGCAGTGCTTGTGCCAATCTGCAGGAAAAGGGCAAAACCAGAATTGTTCCTTCTCCCAGCTCAGCTGCTGTCAGGTGCTGGATTGACACAGTGCAGTCCTTCAGAACTGCAGCTGTTCCATCCAAGATTCAATTTGGGCCCTCTGGGTAGCAGGCAGAAATATTTCTCTGCTGTAAATCACTTAGTTCAGACAGAATCCTCAAGTTGTTTTCATGCAGAATCATACAGGGACCTAATTTTCTGTGATGGCTGCTTCGGTTATTGCATCACAAAAATTCCTCACTCCGGAGCAGCAGGTTTCATTCATTCCATCACCACCTATAAATAAGGGCTGTGACTGGAATAGGCCATGAGTGTTCCTCCTGGGAAAACCACACATCGCATTATCTGCGAGGAAAATGTGTTTTAAATTGCATTCCTCCAACTCCATGCTGCCTGCTGCAGAGCTCATCTCCGAGCATGCTAAATGGCATCCTTAACACCACTGCTCCAGCACGGAAAAGCAGCTTTCCAAACGCTCACGGAATAATTCCGGCTGGAAGGGACTCCTGGAGGTCACCTGGTTCTCTTGGAGGAGGTGGCAGTTGACACCTCAGAACTGTAATGTGCCCCAGAGATTAAATTGGGAATTTAATTTAATTCCCATTAAAATGGGAATCTGCTTAAGCGCCGGGATCCTTTGGGCACAGCGTGGAAATCAATGGGAGTTTACAGTAAAAACTCATGGATGCTTCAGCTCACTCTAGGAAAAAAGAGTCTATTTAGACATACTGAAATTCCCAAATCCCAAATTATTCATTATTTCTCACAATTTTGAAACTCTGCTTGCATGCACTAAGGAATGATCCTGGAAGTGTTTCAGTTGAGTCTTGACATCAGCTGTCTGTGAGGGAAGATGTTGCTGGCTATGGTTAAGTGTGGACAAAGCAAAGGAAAACATGAATTAAATGTGTTTTCTTTCTCTGACTTATCCTGTTGGTCTGGAGCCTTACTTCTTAGCTTTGACTTCTGTGCATTTCAGTCCACCTGACCATGGAAAAGTGGGATCAGTGTTGGAGGGACCTTTCTCCAACTTTTCTAAGGCTGTTCTGTGTGGCGCTTCTGGATTTTATGGAGAATACGTTTTAAAAAATAATAAATATGAAAATATTCTGCACAGTGTTACCCAGCTGAGGATGCAGGAGGAACTCAGACCAAGATGGGAGCACTCAAATGTCAGGTTAAGGCTGGGATGAGCTTTGTGTGAGCACTCAAAATACTCAGCAGGTGGATAAGAACTCCTCTAACAGCAAAATTCCATTGTGGAGCTCCTGAACTCTGAGGGGGATTTATCTGATGGTGTTTAATAATACAGGGGCTGGTGTTGTGATATGAACTCTGGAAGGGTTTGTGCTCGTTTTATGGGAATGCCCACGATGTCGGAGTTATGGGAAATGGATCAGCCCAGGCTGGAGTTCAGCCAGAACATTGCTCTGCCACGGGATCCCCTGAGCTGTGCTCTGGGAGGGCTGGCAGGGACTCCCCAAATGCCTGCAGCATTTCAGAAAGGACTCTAAGAGCACTCTAACAGCCCAAGCTGTTACTGGGGAAGTGGGAATCAATGCTGGGCCCGCTCCGAGGAGGAGGAGCGGCTCCCAATGGGCTCCGTCTTGTGGGAAGAGGATTTGAGAGAAATTCTGTGCGTGAGGCAGATCCTACAAACGTGGTGCTATTCTGCTGCGGGCTCTGCTGCCCTCTCCTAATTAATTTTACCCTGGTTAGGTCTGAGCTGAGCCTGAGCTGGGCTGTGTGCACAGGGCAGGTGATGCTGCAGCCTCATCTCACCCCTCTCTGGTGCTGCACCAGCTCCCCTCTCACCCCTTCCCCTCAACCTCCCCCAGGAATCTCTCCTGGTTTTGGCAGGGATGGATGGATGGATCCATCCATCCATCCATCCATCCATCCATCCATCCATCCATCCATCCATCCATCCGGCACTTCTGGTGCACTGGATGCCAACAGACCCCAAAAATACGAGCTGAGGTCGTGGGCTGTGCCCACTTCTGGGGCAGAGTGTTCTCACCCCTGATTTATACGCAGCAGTCTTGTGACAGCCGCTTTAGTCCAAGGGGATGTAAATCTTTGGGTTTCTGCTCATCTGGAGAAGTTTCTGCACTCGGAATGCCATGGATTTTTAGGGATTACTGGTGGGGCCCCAGTTCTGGATGTGATCCTCTATCTTCACCCATCCCCAGTTATCCAGACATAATCTGATATTAGAGAAGGTTGGAAATTTGTCTCCTATTAATAATTTAAAAAAAAAGTGATGAAAGACTCTGATCTTGCCAGTGTCATAAGTAATGTCACTTAGTAAAGTGACTGGCACTAGCTGTAGGCTCAGATATGCCAATTATAATTAAAGCCATTATTTTCAAATACAGTTCAGTTTATTCCTGGGGAAAAGTAAAGAGAATTTTAGAGTGACAAATCTCCCTGGAAAATGCAAACTTGACAAAAAGGCTGTGCTTTTAGACTACCTGCAATAATTTGGTTTCAGGTTGGAAATGAATATTACGTTAAAACATGTACTTTAAAATGAGTGTTGACCAACGTAGCACATTGCACAACATCCAAATAGGTTGTGTCTGTCAGAATCATCTGGAGGGAGCTTCTGATGACTTACAAAGCAGAAAAGACATTTATTTCTTAGGTCAACAGCTCTCAAACATCTCTGGTGTGGTTTTCAGAAAGGTTCTGAGCCACCATCCATTACAAATCTGATGCCCATTCACAGATTGAAAGAGAACCAAACTGCCACTTATTTTTGAGAATTAAACCCAAACATTTGGTGCTCTTCTCCAGGTAATTATGGTCTGTTAATGGAGAGCTGTTGATAAGACTGGGGATTGGTTCTTTCCTCCCTCCTGCCCAGGGAACGTTGTATTTTGGAAAGCTGGAACTCCCTGAGGCACCTCTGACCCTTGGGGGGTTTTGAGCCTGAACCAAAGGGGATTCTCAGAGGTGACCATGGGAAAAACCCAGCACAGCTCCCTGAGCAGCCACTCAGCCCATGGGAAGGACAGACCCCACGAGGAGAGAGGAGCAAGGGACACGAGGGATGTCCCAAATTCCCCAACCCACGCCGAGTCACGTCCCGGAGGACGCGGCAGGTCGAGGGCTTGGGGCTGGGGGCAGGTGATGAACAGAACGCTGTCACTGACCTTTGCCTGTGCCAGTCCTGCTTGGGTCCATTGGATTCCTCTCCTCCTGGCCTTTGCCTGTGCCAGTCCTGCTCGGGTCCATTGGATTCCTCTCCTCCTGGCCTTTGCCTGTGCCAGTCCTGCTCGGATCCCTTGGATTCCTCTCCTCCTGACCTTTGCCTGTGCCAGTCCTGCTCGGGTCCCTTGGATTCCTCTCCTCCTGGCCTTTGCCTGTGCCAGTCCTGCTCGGATCCCTTGGATTCCTCTCCTCCTGGCCTTGCTGGGGCTCCGTGGGCTCAGGGTAGGATCCAGGCTCCCTGCCTAGCTGCTGCTGCTCCCCAGGGACTGCCCGCATCCCGAGTGCTGCGCAGGGAGCTGAGGGCTGCGGTGGACACCAGGCACTGAGAAAATTCCTGCTTGCGCTGCAGGTGACTGGGATCTAGGCAAGGAAATTTGCTGTAGCTGAATTTTTTTCATTCTTGCCTGCTGCACTGGGCAGCTATTTTGTTATTTTTGGCAGACAAAACCTTGGCTTTGTTTTCTGCCGGGTGATCTCGTGGTGCTGTCCCTCCTGTTCCCAAACCCTCTGTTTGAAAGAGTTTCCATTTGATATGATTAATAGCTCGTGGGAGTGATCTCTATTAAGGACTCAAAGCTCAATTTCAAATATTTTTGTGGCACTTCTGGTGGGCCTTGCTGGGATAAATTAAGCCTATTTTTCCCCTGATTGCTTCGTTGGATCTCTTTGTAACTTCACCTTGTATTCCTTTCTGTTCAATACTTTTCAAAGTACTGAGAGTTTAAAGAGGTACAATAAATCCCAGATCAGTTTTTAATGACCATGGTAAGCCTGCTTGTAATATGTCAGTAAGCTGAGCCTAAAAGCCAATGGGGAATAGGCCATTTCTGCCTTAGTAATTGCCTCCACAGAAAGATTTATAATGTCATTATCTGAATCTACAAGAAATAACTCATAGAGCTGAAATACCCTAAAAAAATATTACAATTCTCTTAAAATCTAGTCATTCATAAATGCTAAATCATAAAACTTTTTCCAAGATGGTTTATGTTAAAAATAAAACACGGTCAAAATATAAATGTACTTTTTTTCCTAATCAGATGCCCGGTTCTTTATGGATCTGTTTCCCGAGCTGGAGTTTGGGCAGGGGAATGGTGCAGAGCTCAGCCCTGCTGCAAACACCGAGTGCTGAGGAGAGGGACGAGCCTTCCCAGCCATTTTTCTTTATTTGCGTGCGATTCCAGGGGGGAAGAGGCTTAGTTAGCACGGCAATAAAATTAATTTTAGCAATAAAAATCGGTCCCCCCCTTGTCCTTCCCCCGTTTTCCCGTGGAAAGCCCCACTCAGTGTCCTGATGGATGTACTGCAGTGCTGGCTGGAGCCGTCGCAGGCAGCTTCCCTTGCCCTCAGCATCCCCCAATCAGGAGATATCATTCATTTCTTTCAAAAAGCAGGAAATGTACTCTTCAATTTGTCTGGTGTTTAATAAAGTGCTAGAATTACCATAGCTACCCTCATCTGCTGCTGCTTTAATACACTGGGAGATTTATACTAATTTCAAGCAGACTGTATTCCTCAGTGCAGCAAGCTTGTACACTTAAAAGGGCACTGGCAGGGGGCTTTTTTCTTTTTTTAATCATCAGCTCCTATAAGTAAGGACCTGATTTCTATTTCCCTGAAGATTTTGAATTGGTTTACGGGTTTTTTTGCTGTGCTGTTTGTCCATAGTGCCTGGTTTTGCCATGGCTTTTTGGGTTTTTTTTCTTTTTCAATTATCTTTCACCCATTGTTTAGATAAATATTTCTCCCTGGCATCTCTGGAGATGTGTTGTAATGCAGTTGCTTCAACTCAGTCGAGTGGTTCCTAAAATCAGCGAGAGGTTTCGAGTCTGATACAGTCTGATTCTTCCCTGAAGTTCAAATTAAACTTTTCCAGGGTCCAATATCTGCTCTCAGACTGTAAATTATAGAGGCTAACACCCTTTTAAAGTGTGGCAGTTCCGTTATTAACTTGAATAGGTCCAGGATTTCATTCCATGTCCCATATACTTCAGAGCACAGACATATCCATAAGTAATAAATTATTACTCATTTCTGGCGAGCATTATAAACTTTCAGGTTCTTTGCCTCAAAGAAATGAGCTTCCTGAAAGAGAAATTATTTCCCAGTCAGGGCACTCTCATCTTCATAAAGTCGCCTGAATCCAGAGTCTGGGAAAACAATGCTGATCAGTTTATTTCCTGAGCTTAAAAATTATTTATCAGCAAACAGATGTGTGCTGCCTCTGAAAGTGCATCCAGTTCTTGTTGATATTAGTGGGAATATTCCTTTGCACAGAGAGTAAAATACTTTGTAATACCCCCATCATTTGTGAACCTTCACGGAGCACCTCTCTAGCTTTCCTTTTAAATGTTTCCCTGATTTCTGGGGCAGTGTGAAGCTTTCCTTTTAAATGTTTCCCTGATTTCTGGGGCAGTGCGATGGGTGTTTTTCAGCTCTGAGCTCCCTGAAGGAGTCAATGACAACTAAATGAAACTGGAATTTTGTTTGCTCCGTGTTAAATTGATGTGTTTAGGAAAGGAAAAAAAATCAGGTTTCCTCTGAAAGCCTCTTTTCCTTAAGAAATGCTGCACGCTGAGTACAGGCAGATTTCGAATTTGAAGTAAACTTGATTAGTTGTTGATCGTTAGCTTTTAAAGCTAACCTGGACTGAGATCGGGGTATAGCAACTACAATAAAAATCCTTGCACTGAATCTAAAAGCCCGTGGATAAACTTGCAAGGTGGCAGCCTGCACTGAGCTGTCTGGGGCCACCTCCTGAAACCAGGGGACTGCAAATTCCCTTCCATCAGGATGGCTGAGAACAGGACTGTGGCAGGGAGAACCTCGCCACAATGCAGGATGGAAGGATGGAAGAACGTCCTCGTGCTCCTTGTGGTGGACACTCATCCCGTGAGGAGCAGGGAGCAGTAATGACTGAGCTGGGCTGGGATTGGGCTCAGCTGGTTCCCTCGGTGCCTGAGCTGGGCTGGGATTGAGCTCTGGTGTTCCCTCGGTGACTGAGCTGGGTTCTGGGATTAGGCTCCAGTGTTCCCTCGGTGCCTGGGCTGGCCTGGGATTAGGCTCTGGTGTTCCCTCGGTG
>VZTG01004266.1:94503-161978 GCA_013397845.1 Melanocharis versteri
CTGAGCAGGATCCCAGGTAGGGCTGAGCAGCATCCCCAGGCAGGGCTGAGCAGGGCTGAGCAGGATCCCCAGGCAGGGCTGAGCAGGATTTCCAGGCAGGGCTGAGCAGGATCCCCAGGAAGGGCTGAGCAGGATCCCCAGGAAGCGCTGGCTGCTCCCGCTCTCCCAGGAGTGCGGCACAGGGACACTCGTGCAGGGTGAGCTTTGGGAGCAGCTCCAAGCACTGCCATCCCTGGAGACCGAGAGGGCGAGGGATTTTCTCCTGCTTTGGTGCTGGGAGCATCAATTCCCAGCACGCTGCCCAGACAGGAGAGGGCCAAGGCACCCAGCAGAGCACATTTCTAGGTTTGAGGTTGTGTCTGCGATCACAGCAGCACTGCCACGTCCCAGAACAATCAGGATTCCAGCAATGCCTGAGATGAAGAGCTGAAATCTGAGGCAATTCAGCCAAGGAATGGCCCAGGCAGTGCTGGAGCTGTGGGGAACAGGAGCCAGAGCCTCGTGGTGGAGATGGAACCTGTGTGTGTGTGTGTGTGATCTCCCAGGGTTAAAGGGAATCAGGGATCTTGGATGATGGAGCAGCTGGGAAGTGGTCACAGCACCAATCCAGCTCCAGAGTGTAAGGACGATGCTCTCAGGCACTGGGTGTGATTTTGGGGATCATGATGATGGTGATGATGGTGATGATGGTGATGATGATGAGCCATGTGGTGACAGACAGGAGAGCAGATCTCCACCTCCTCTCTGGGCAGCTCCAGGAGTGTTTCGATGATGCTCTCAGGCATTGGGTGTGATTTTGGGGATGGTGATGATGGTGATGATGGTGATGATGATGATGAGCCATGTGGTGACAGGAAAGCAGATCTCCACCTCCTCTCTCCTGGGCAAAGCTCCTCAACTCCCAGCAGAGCTGTAAAATCTCCCTGCCTGCTCCACTCTTTGCTCGCTCACTCTTACACAAGTTTACTGCATAATAATAATAATAATATCTAAAGAGAAGCATCTGTGCATCTGCTCTGCTGACTCGTACTTCCAGAACCGAATTTCTGCTTGAGGCAGAATTCACAGGATCTGGAGGAGCTGAGGAACACTGCAGTCCGTGGTGCTGCTGGAAATCCCTNCTGTCCTGGGAGCAGCCCCGTGCCCACCTCAGATGGGATCCGAGCCTGCTGGGCCCCAGGAACCCGCTCCACCCCGTTCTAAATCCAGCTCCCATTAGCTAGATTCCTTAATTAGAGCAAATGAATACTAATTATTCATGGCTAGTGTTTCATCAAAATGAATGGCAGCAGCAGTTGGAGACTTTGCCCATTAGACTTTTATCTGTTACACACAAAATGTTGATTTATTCACTGTTCTGGAGGGCATTTCGGGTGGCAGTGATCTGAGGTTAATGCAGTAAACAATTAAACACCATTGCCTGAGCTGGGGATGACCCTAAACAGGGAGCACAACGTTCGAGGGAGCAGGTTTGTGTGAGCAGAGCCCCTACAATAAATATCTGCTAAATNCAAGAAATGCAAGGACAAGTTCTCTTGTCTCATCCTCAGGATGTTTATTCCAGCCTTAAGCAGGAGAAGAAGCCGTCCTGGGAGGTCTGAGCTTCTTACATCCTCTGGGAGAGTCATTCCCAGCAGAGAGGGTCAGCAGCATCTGAGAGCCTGATGCTCTGGGGCTGTAGAGGATTAGGTGGCTCCAGGAGTGCTTTGGGAAGCTTTAACAGCAAAAGCTCCACAATTACAGGGAGAAAAAAAAGAGAGTAGGGAATCTGAATAAAGAAGACAGAAAATAGAGACAGAGAAGATCATGAGAATAAAGCAGCACAGGCTGCCTCTGTCGCTGCCCTCTCTGGTGGGGCAACAAGAAGGAGATGGGGGATAACCATATGGCAGCCAAGTGTGGAGAAGAGTGAGCTGTGGTCACTCTTGTGGCTGTGGGGACCTGCCACGTGTGTCCCTTGGGAGCTGCTGAGCCACGGCCTCGAGGGTTTCACTGAACAAAGCAGGAGAAGCAGGGAAAGCAGCCAAGCAGGGAGAAGCATGGAGGAGGGAGCAAGGCTCTGAAGCAACGAGCAGGGAGAAGACTCACCGGTCCCTGTCTGGCCTTGGCTCTTCCCCAGGCACCAGAAAAGCCACTGCCTCAGTCACACAAGGGTGACAGAGATGCATTGTGTGGGGAACATCCCCTCTGGAAAAGGATGGTGCTGTTTACATGATTTATAGCGGGATAAGGTGATTTATAATAACGAATAATGAATTCCTACACATGTTAACTGGGGCACAAACATGACAGCCCTTAGAGCAGAGTGCCCAGGGATGGCACAGCCTTGAGGCCTGGATAGCAGTCTGGGAGCCCTGTGATGATGGTGATGATGGTGATGATGATGATGATGGTGATGATGGTGATGATGGTGATGATGATGAGCCATGTGGTGACAGACAGGAGAGCAGATCTCCACCTCCTCTCTGGGCAGCTCCAGGAGTGTTTCGATGATGCTCTCAGGCATTGGGTGTGATTTTGGGGATGGTGATGATGGTGATGATGGTGATGATGATGATGAGCCATGTGGTGACAGGAAAGCAGATCTCCACCTCCTCTCTCCTGGGCAAAGCTCCTCAACTCCCAGCAGAGCTGTAAAATCTCCCTGCCTGCTCCACTCTTTGCTCGCTCACTCTTACACAAGTTTACTGCATAATAATAATAATAATAATATCTAAAGAGAAGCATCTGTGTATCTGCTCTGCTGACTCGTACTTCCAGAGCTGAATTTCTGCTTGAGGCAGAATTCACAGGATCTGGAGGAGCTGAGGAACACTGCAGTCCGTGGTGCTGCTGGAAATCCCTTCCCGTTCCTCCCCTGTCCTGGGAGCAGCCCCTGCCCACCTCAGATGGGATCCGAGCCTGCTGGGCCCCAGGAACCCGCTCCACCCCGTTCTAAATCCAGCTCCCATTAGCTAGATTCCTTAATTAGAGCAAATGAATACTAATTATTCATGGCTAGTGTTTCATCAAAATGAATGGCAGCAGCAGTTGGAGACTTTGCCCATTAGACTTTTATCTGTTACACACAAAATGTTGATTTATTCACTGTTCTGGAGGGCATTTCGGGTGGCAGTGATCTGAGGTTAATGCAGTAAACAATTAAACACCATTGCCTGAGCTGGGGATGACCCTAAACAGGGAGCACAACGTTCGAGGGAGCAGGTTTGTGTGAGCAGAGCCCCTACAATAAATATCTGCTAAATCACATTTAAGCTCACAGAGGGTTGCTATGTGAAGAACTGCCCCAAAATTGACAGTTTTCATTGTCTTCCGTTTCTATGACTGGTTTTCTTTGTTAAACACTTAAAATTTAATTAATTTGCCTAAATTGGTAAGATGATCAACCATCAGATTTTTAGCAGGCTAATGATTTTATTTTATAAAAAAGGCAAAAAAACCCCAAACCAAAACAGCGACCTTGTTGCACATAGGTTTAGATTTCACTCACATTTGCTGAAAGGCTGTTCAGACTGCTTTGAAGTGATTTTTGTACAGCTGGTAGGCTCTGCTTTTACTTCTCTTTGTGCAGCCCATCCTGGTGTCTTTCCTTTAGTGAATTATCCCACAAGGCTTTTTTCTAACTTGCTTAAATTTAGCTCCCTTCTATCATTAACCACATCCTATCTTTTAATTATTTCATATCTTACTCTTTTTTTCCCCCTAATTTAAAATTCAGGGCATTTATTGTCATGAATGAAAAGACGAGGAGAGCAAACCGTAGTTTACTGATAAATGTAGCATAAATAAAAAGCTTGAACTTCCAGATTAAATTATTCATTCCAATTTCTTGCTTGGCTCCTTCTCCAGCAAGCGCAGGCACAGCAGCAGCTCTGAGGCTGTTCCCAGAAGGACTGACTGCAGGAGAGAGGCAGTTCCCAGAAGGACTGGGCACAGCAGGAACATCCTTTTATTCCCACTCCGTTGCTTTTAATCATTTCTGGGTTTTCGGGATGGGGGTGATGAGGCTCGAGCAGTAAATCCTTGCTGGGCTGAGAGCTCCAGGACTTGCTCTGTCCTAAGCAGGAGCTGCTTTGTTCCTGGGAGGAGCTGGGGGTGAGCAGGAACTCCCCCTGCCCTCTCTCCATCCCTGGAGCAAGGGAGCCTTCAAACTCCCTCACTGGAAGCTCTGAGAGAGGCTGACTTTGTGGATTTTGCTGGCAGAGCCCTAATAACGCGTTTTAAGCACAAAATACGAGGTGGGGAGTGGTGCTCTGGGTCTCCCGAGGCACTCAGGCCCTGTGGCTGTGCCAGCTCAGAGACACACAAACCTGGGGTGCTCCAAATTGCCAGATAAAATCCATCATTCTTCCTTTTCCTCTATTTTTATTTGTTTTCTCAGCGATCCACAGATTTGTAATTGATCAGAAGAGCTGCCCCCCTTCAAACCTAAGCAAAGCAGCAAATCTTTAATTGTGATTACATTAATACATACCAAGACTATTAGCAGCATTTTTATTCCCACATCAATAAAACCATCCCAAGCCACTCGCAGCATTTTTTGGAAGCCTCCTCTGCCCGCTGGTGGTTCTGGAGAGCCAGGATTGGCTCCTTTCACACCACGCAGCAGCCCTGCAAAGAGGGGAATGGCTCGGGAATGTGTGGTGGGAGATTTTGATAAAAAGCCCCTGCTGGGGAAGCGTTCTGTGAGCCAGCGTGGAGGAGCTGCAAAGGCAGCACGAGCAAAGATCAGCCGAGCTCCTCGAGCTGCCCAGAAGCAGGGAAGGGTTTCGTTTGTGGAATCCCCAAGGTGTGCCAACGCCTGGAAGCCTGGCACGGTGCTAAGGCAGGGCTGGCACAGGTGGGAGCCCAGGAACTCAGGGCAGGGTTTTGCCTCCATCTGATGCTGCATCTCCGAGCTCCACTTCTGCAGGTGGGCTCCAAAAGAAGAGAGCAGGTGGCAGTTTTAAGGATTTCAAAGCAAAGCTGCAGTTTTAGTGGAGAAAGGTGATAAAAGTCCAGAAGGGGGCCTGGGTTTGCAGCGGCTTTAAGTTGAGTTTTATATCCCGTTCATCCTGTGGAAGGTTTGTTTTAATGGATAAAATCCCTCTGGTCCCTCTGCGTGTTGAGGTTCCCGGGATGTTGTCAGGGTAAGGAAAATTCAGGTGTGTTCTGGAATATCCAACCCACTGGAAACAGGGAACTGGGACAGCTCTCAATGAGTTAAATCAGAAATTTCAGGGAGAAGTATGGGTTGAAAATGAACCTGTCAAGCTGAGAAACAACGCGATGATCATTTGGCAAAGAAAGCAAACACACGGATCCAGCACCAGCACTGCCACTGTCCTGCAAAGAAAGGCTTTCTTCTCATTTTCCAATCAACTGATTGCAGGTTTTGGTGGCTGGAACCCAAATTTTTCAGATTATTTTGTGTAGAGGTGAGTTTTTTCAATGTGAGAGAACCCCTGAAGTCTAATAGATACCTTTTAAGTAAACCTTACAAAGCTCTAATCTCTCAAAAGCTCCCGTGTTCTTCTCCTCTGTTCTTATTCAATTTTTAATAAGAACAATTCCATGCAGCTCTAAAGCATGGCTCAATTAAGAAATATTCCTACCAGGCATCTTTGAAATCTTGGGAGGCTTTTCCTTTTTTCTTTTTTGCTTTCTTTTTTTTGATTTACCCCTAGAAATCTCAATTTTGGTTGGCTGGAGTTGAGAGAAGGAGTTTCTCTTTAATTGCAAGCTCCATTTCCCACTGTTATTTACAAGTAGACCAAATAACTTTCAAAGTCTTGTGTTTTATGCTTCAAGGAGACCATCGAACATATTAGTGCTTCATTCTGAAGTTACAAAAAGGATCTTTGATCTAATTCCCCAGACATTATCTGTCCAAAAAGTATCTCTAGGTCATGAGATGTAATTAAAAAAACCCCAAGTCTGAATCAAAATTTCAAGCCCAGGTATTTTATAGTAATCAAACCTTAACTGCTTTATGATTCACTTTTATTTTTATAGCGTGTGGCACTCTTCTTGCTGCTCTGGTTAAGCTTGGATCAGCATTTCCATTATAAAACGCTGCTTTCAGGGGTTTAGAACTTAGCTGCAAAAATTTACTGGGAGTTTAGGATGGCATTATGACCTGAGTGGAAAATCATGTTTGTCGAGAATACGTGGCTGCCAATATGCATAAAATTTTTTGGAATCTTATTTTGGGCTTTTGGAGCAGATTGCAGTGGCCGTGTCTCATCAGAACACGCATTGTTAATGATGAGGGAAATAAACTGTGCCTGGAGCCATCTCACAGTGCCTGTGGCAGCTCTCATTTTCTGGTCCAGTGTTTGCTGCAGCCACCCTGAGTCCTCCCAGCTGGGCTGGAACCAGAGCTCACACAGACATTCTGTGTTTGGGGACTCTTCCTGTCCCCCACATCCAGTGGGGTTGGAACAGATCTGATTTGGGGTGGTTATCAGCTCCTCGTGTGCTCTGCTGTAATTGGTTGGCAGAATTCAGTGTAAATAACCGTGTGCTGCCTCTCCGAACTGGGGATGTGCTGCAGATCCCCTTGCTCCCCACGTTTGATCAGCTGGGATCAGTTGGGATCAGTTGGGATAAGTTGGGATAACTTGGATAAGTTGGGATCAGTTGGGATCAGTTGGGATCAGTTGGGATAACTTGGATAAGTTGGGATCAGTTGGGATCAGTTGGGATAAGTTGGGATCAGTTGGGATAAGTTGGATAAGTTGGGATAAGTTGGGATCAGCTGGGATCAGTTGGGATAAGTTGGGATCAGTTGGGATAAGTTGGATAAGTTGGGATAAGTTGGGATAAGTTGGGATCAGCTGGGATCAGTTGGGATAAGTTGGGATAAGCTGGGTAAGTTGGGTAAGTTGGGATCAGTTGGGATAAGTTGGGATCAGTTGGGATCAGTTGGGATCAGTTGGATAAGTTGGGATCAGTTGGGATCAGTTGGGATAACTTGGATAAGTTGGGATAAGTTGGATAAGTTCCTTTGTGAGCAGCTGATGGTCTCAGTGGCTGTGTCAGGGCTGACCTGGGGTCTGTAAAATGCCTTGGTGTCTTTTCCAGAGCACAAAAAAGGTACAAGAACACCTGGATTTACCCGTTGCAGAGCAGTTCTGCTCCCTTAAAGGGGAGCAATATTCTCCTCACAGTTTCCTTGGAAGGTTTCCTTCAGAAGGCAGTGGCTCACTGGCATTTTTTAGGGGAGGGAAAGCCTGGATGGTATTTTCTAACCTAAACTCCACAAAATTCAGCCTCTGGTTTGTGGTGTGGGGAGTCTTTGACTTTTCAGCAGACTGAGAGAGGGGCTGTGGCCTTTGTTACTACCACACTATTTTTTGCTCAGCCCTTCGCTTGTGTTTCTTCTCTTTATCATTTTCTCATGCTTTTATTTTTCTTTTTTAACTTGAAGGTAAATGGCAAAACGCCCCAAACCGTGGAGATTTAATTTTCTGCATTCCATTTGATTGTGCACTTGTATCTTAATGAGAAGCAGCTCCAGGAGTTGTCTTCCCAGCCCCCAGCTCCAGGATGCTTCCCCAAGCTGGGATTTTGGGATCAGATCTTCCCATTTGTGCAGAGCTCCTGCAGACAATGGCCAGCTCCTGCCAGGTGTGGCCACCTCTTACTCACAAATAAGAGCATCATTTCCCTGCCAGGCTCACTGAGGAATGGTTGAGAGAATAAAAGCCACCAAAAACGGGATGCTGAGTGGGAGGAGCTCCTGAGTCACCGGTGCTGGTGTTTGGGTGCCCCATCCTCACCCATCAGTGTGCCCCAAAAACACCTCCTGGCTGGAAGGGAAAGGGACAAAGAGCTGGAGTGGGATAAAATGCCCAAAAGGGAGGAATTAGGAGAACTAATCCGAGGGAAAAGCCATCCTTCGAACAGTGAAGTCTCTCTGAGGGGTTCCTCTCTGCAGCTCGTTGCTCCTGTACGATTTTAGCAGAGGAATCTTTGGAGTTTGGAGGTTTTGGGGGACTGTGGCTCTGGCAGTGCCCTGTCCCTGCCCTGCTGGGCCGTGCACCTGCAGTGAGCAGCACTGGGCACCTCTGGGACCCCTCAGCTGTGCTTTGGGCTCAGCCCCCGAGAGCTCTGATCCCTGGGGATGCTTGGGGTGGCTGGGCAAGAGCCACGGGCTGGTTGGGTTATTTTTAGAGGGGATTGGGGATTCTTCTCTTGTTTTTCACAATCAAATTGCTTTGCCCCAACAGAGGATGGACACAGGAAAAGCTGGTGTGGGACAGGCCATGGGATTGCAAAACTCTTGGTGGTTCAGCACCAATTCCAGAGCATTATTCTTCCTAAAAATGAGGAAAAGTCATCAAACTGACAAAACTTCTTTTAACTAGGACAGGGAACAGAACCCAGGCAATCAGATCGACTCTGGCAGGTGTGGAAAGGGCTGAGTCTGGCACAGAGGGGGGAGAAATCAAAAGATGACATTTCTCCTGGAAAGTTCTCAGAAAATAGCCGGACTTTTTTTTTTCCTCACCAGGGCTTTAGGTACTTTAGGTGCAGGTACAGCTTGTTGGTTTAATATCACTTTTTCCCCCCTAAATTTTTAGTTTCTGCTCTTTAATCAAGTTATTCTTCTAAGAATGGCACTAAGAATCACGCTCCACTTGCCAACATCTCCTGAAAAGAAGAAACTTGTTTGGTTTGCCAAGGACAGTCGATTTATGGCGTGTTATAGCTCAAAACCAGCCCAGTCATGGAGTAGTTGTGAAATCTCAGCCCCACTGAAGAAGCAGGAGCTTAAATCCATTCTGTATTTACAAACAATGATTTCTGTCTCACAAGAGCTCCATCCCCTTACCCCGAGTCTGCCAAACTCGTGCAGGGCATCAAACAGGAACAGGCTGCTCTTGGAGCTGAATTTTCAGTGCTGCTCTGGTGCTTGTATTTAATTTATTGTTGTTTTAAAAGTTTGATGGGATTTAACTCCTACCACAGCAGTAGGAAGAGTCATAAAGACTCAAAAAACTGTTTTCAAAAGAAAACAGTTGCGAGTAATTTTCATTAAAGGAATAAACCAAACCACAAACCCACCCCCCTAAACTTGCAGCTCCCCAGGACCCCAGCACACCCTCTTCATTTTGCTCTCCAGGGATCTTTCTCACCCCAGGAAAAGCAGCCAGGAGCCTTTGTGTCATGAGTGAATTATGCCGTGCCAGTCCCTCGTGGCACAAACGCCAGCTTAAGCAACGCAGGATGCTTCTTGGCCCTAAATATAGCACGCTTTGGTACAGAAGTGTCTCTGGAATAACAAATTTTCTCGCGTGGACGTTCATATTCCGCTTTAATAAGGCCGAAAGAACTGCAGCAAATCCCCGATTTCGCTGAAGGGCACGCGCTGTAAATTCAGCTTTGCTGCCCTGCCTCTCGAAACTCTCTCGGTGCCCTGATTTACTCAGCCTGATGAGGAGGAGCAGCCACACTCCGTAGTATCTTGCTGGGAAGTGGCCCGAGCCTGTAGTTAGCCCTGTGTAAGATCCCTGCGTTGTTTAATGCTCTCTGTCAGGCTACCACATTCCTGCTGCAGACTGGAAACAGCACCCACGGCCAGTGGGCTGCAAATTACAGCACAGTTCATCACTCAGGGCTCTCCAGCACATGATAGTACTGCAAATATTTATATTAGCAGCTTTTGTGCTTGACTGGAAAGATTAGAGATCTTACAGGGAGGACTGGAGGAATTACAGCTCCGGGGGCACACACAGGAGGTGGATCTTTGCTGGAAAAATCAGCTTGCTTGATTTCAGGGGGAAAAAAAATGTCAAAAAAAATTTAAAAATCCGCTAAAAGTCTGTGCAGGTTAGAAAGTTTCGCTGCCTTGTTGTGGAAATGGGTGTGTTGCTCTGCAGCTCACAATTCTATCAGGTGTGAGGGGGTTTTCTTGCTGGTTGGAGTGCTGAAAGCTGTCCTTGAGTCAAGCTGAGGGAATTTCAGTGAGGAAGGGAAGGGATCTTTTGTTCTTGGTGTTTTGTGGGGGTTTTTATCCAGGCAGCACAGCACTAACATCATCCACTATTGTCAGCACAAATACGAACTCTTATTTTCATCGGGAGGTAACCTACTTTTGAAAGAGCACCTTGAGTGCTGAATTTTATATTACCTGGAGAAAATCGGGGGGAAGAGAGGCTCATCTGCTGGTTCAGTGCTATGAAAAGTCCCCACATTTGATCCAGGAAAGGGGATTGTGGCCAGCTCTGGTGATGCTGTGCTGTGTTTCTGGGACAGGAGGAGCTCCGTGGGTTTCTGACAGTCCCATTTATGGATTATAAGAAACGTGTGGATCCCTTTTTCCTTGATACCTGCCCCTGTCCTGAGACCCTTTTAGGCTAAAGGTGCTGCAGGAGGCAGTTCAGTGATTTATTGGTGAGTAAGTGGCTGAACAGGAGATGTTGTGGTGCAGGAGTTGGAGCTGCTTGGTCCCTCCTGCTCCTCAGAAATACGAACCCTTTTTAGGAAAAAAACCCCACATTTAAGGCATCTTCATTGCAATACTAAGGGTGTTACCCAAAGAAACCTGTCCTGCCCCAGGAATGGCACAGCGTCCCCGAGAGCCTGGTGGCTGCAGAGACAATCAGGGATCCAGGAGAAAATGCTGTTTTTGACCCTGCTCTTCCACCTGACCGAAGGAAACAATCTGTTCCTAGCACAGGAATTGGGATGTTGGGCTCCATTTCCTCATGTTGAAATAAAGGATGGGCCGCCCTTGAGCCCAGATGCACCCAAAGTTCATGAGAAATGCAGGCACTGAGGGAATGGGGTTTAAAGTGAGGTTTTTAAGAGCTGGGTCATCAGATGAGAAGAGCTTCCTAAGATTAGGGACTGAGCATTAGAAGTGTAAAAGGAATTCTAGAGGGAATGTGGAAATTGTGGATGCGGCCTCGGGTGGAAATGCAGCTGTGGTGCAGGCACAGATCTGTGGGGGAAGGAGAGAGGTTTGGCCATGGTGCTGGTACAGGAAAATAATCAGCTTAAAACATCTCCCATAATCCTAAACTGCTGCTGAGCCTTCCCTGCTGGAGAAGTGCAAAATAACCAGAGAAACCTGGGGCTGCCCTGGATCCCTGGCAGTGTCCAAGGCCAGGCTGGACAGGGCTTGGAGCAGCCTGGGACAGTGGAAGGTGTCCCTGTCTGTGGCAGGGAGTGGAATGAGATGATCTTTTAGGGTTCCTTCAACCCAAACCAACCCATCATTCCATGAAACGTGGGTAGCTAAAACAAACACCTCTGGATTCTACTGTCATTGTATTGTCCATGGATAAATCTGGCTCATATTCTCCTCTATGCAGAAATATGAAAAAAAAATTCTTCTCTGGAAGAACTTCCAGCTTTATCAGCACCAAATCCTGCACATTCCTTGTCAGCCCCATATTTAGCTCCACGAGAAAACCACAGGATCTCTGCTCCCATTCCCATAAATTACAAAGCTCATTAATACGTAAGCACAATTGAATGGAGCAGAATTTAGCAGGAAACACATGCAAGGGTGCAGGTACAGGTGTGAGCTTGTGTTTGGGCTGAGCTGAACACGATCCTGCCATATAATTTCCATCGATTTTAATTGGTGCGAGGCTTGAAGAGAAGTTGGCAGCTGATAGATAGATCCCACTTTTTCCATTGCTTTGCTGCGTGCAGAAGACATAAAAATAGCAGGTGAAAGTCCTGATGGTCCCTGCCAGCACCTCAAAACCCGGAGTAGTTGCCTTTCAAAATAAAACTGGAGCCATTCCCTGTGGATAGTGTCGCTTTCTTCAGCACAGGATTTTGGGAGAGCTTCACAGGCCATCCCAGGAAACAGCCTGACCCAGAGGAAAACCCCAGTTAGCCAAAAACTCCCTTCAAAAATCCTTCTCAATGGCTCCCTGTAGAACTGGAGGGAGATGTTAAGTGGCTTGTGTAGCTCTGGTGCTATTTCATTAGAGATCTGTGTGATGGAGCAGAGAAAGTGCTTATTACTGTTCCAAACGACACCAACTGAGGAGGGCTGTGCTTATGCTGGGAGACAGGATCAGAATTCCAAGTGAGACGAGCAGGGGAAATAACCTGGAGAAAAGGATGCAGCCCAAGGAAGGCAAATCCAAGGTCCTGCACCTCAGTGAGAAAAACCAGCTGAGCAAGGAGAAGGAATGAAAGCAAGTGCTTGGAGGAGTTCCTGCAGGGAATGGGCTGAGTGTGAGGGGAGGAAGAGCCACCAGAGATGTTCTGGAGCAGAGGAAGAGCCACCCTGACCTTTGTGATACCTTTAGTTTTAACTTTCATATTTTTTAGATTTCATACTGCATTAGTGTGTCTGTAACTCTGGGCTTCATGTACAGTGCTAACAGCTCTGCTCCTGGCCTGGCTGGACAAAACACACCGTTTGCAGCCCGAAGAACCAGGGACATTTGCAGCTTCAGACCCCAAGAATGTAAACAGCCACGGATTGAGAGGGGACAGTCCGAAAGGATGGGACTGCAGGGACTGAAGCTGTGGTTGGACAGTTGGCCCGAATCTGTAAATGGGCCAAAATTTATAAAAAGGGCGAGAACCCGTGACCCAGGGTCCATCTTGGGGGTCCATCTTAGGTGGAGTCTTGGCCAGGCTTTTGTACTCCCAGGGTGTGTCCTGTAAAGGCCTTTCGATAAATATCCATTTTATTCTTTAACTCCATCCAGCCTCTGTTCCAGGTAGCCTTCTTTTAGGCATCATTTGAGACATGGGAAACAATCCCTCTGTTCTGGCCAGGGCTGCTCAGTGCCCTCTGAAAAAAAAGAGCTCAGGGGAGAGACTGAACAAATCTAGAGGATGAGGAAAGATTGGATTAGTTAGGGTGGCCTTGCCAAAAACCCAGCGTCTCAATGGTCCCTCTCACAATCCGAATTATGGGATGGCTCGGGTTGGAAGGACCAGAGAGATGATCCATGTCCCCCCAGGCCCAGGCCAGGCGGATGTGCACACGCAGAGCCCCAGGGCTGCCCCGGAGCTGGCTCCTCTGCTCACCCCTCTGAGCCCCGTTTGCACGAGAACCACCCAACCTGACAATTCCTGGAGTGCAGGGAGCATCCCGCAGTCAGAGATGGAATAGCTGTGCTGATTTCTGGCTCTGCTTTCACATCAAGTTCTTCCCAATTCTGGGAGTGTTACAGGGATCCCAGCTCCCCAGCACACCTTTCTTTGTCTGCGCACTCAGCCTCTCGTGTTTCTGGGAAAAGCTCCCAATTCATTGTTATCCCTGACATTTCTCCCGATTTCCCGTGGTTCCCTGTTTCCCCAGCCCCATTATTAGCAAACAGCTCTGCTGTGATAGACTGCTGATCCTCATCTTCATATTGATTAATCTCATTTTCACATGCATCACCCTGATTCCCAGCATCTTCAGCACAGGCTTTTCACAGTGACTCATTTGCCAGACAGATTTTCCTTGCTGGAATCATCCCCAGCGTAGGAATGTGCTGGAGCAGTTTCAGGTACGAGGCCATATTTTGTGCAGCTAGATTGGGATAAGTCAGAAATGCATGTTCAGAACTCAGCAGAATCGTTCAAAACCTCCAGGCGTGTGGGGAATAAACTGAATCCATCCCACAGTGTTTGCTTCCCTCTGTCTCGGGGAAGGAATATGCCAATCATGCTCGGGCTTGATTGTTATCAATGTAATTAAAATGCAATTTAATTTTTTGGATTAATTTGTAGATTAAACAGAGTCATTTTATTACGTTTATCTCGGACATCTAAAATATTTAAGCATTTAACATTACCAAGTTAGCTAAATAAATCTTTAATTTAGCATAATTAGATTTGTTTAAATTAAGAAATGTATTGATACTGCAAAATAGTTTCATATTCATTTGGAACACTAAATTAGAACTTAAACTAACTTGTAGTTTTCCCTGCTTTCCCAGTGTACAGGTCATGAAATACATTTATCCAGCAGAGCACATGCTCTTCCCTACACATTAATCCAGACCTTGCAGCTTTTTCTGCTGTTGCATCCGTCCTGCGAGCCCGTGCTGGCAGGGACAGAAAGGCACCTGCGGTGCTGAGCAGATAGAGGCACAAAAAAAGCTCTGCAAGCGTCCAAGAGCAGGTTTGCAGAGCTGGGGGTGATGCCCAGCCCACGCCGAGTGCCCCGAGCCAGGCTCTGACCCTGGCACGGCTGCAGCAGGGTCATTGGAGCGGCTCCAGGGGAGGGCAGCGAGGCTGGTGAGGGGCTTGGGGCACACAAACCCTGGGAGGAACGGCTGGGGAGCTCAGCCTGGAGAAAAGGAGGCTCAGGAGTGACCTGCTCACTCTCTACAGCTCCCTGAAAGGTGGCTGTAGTCAGGTTGGGGTTGGTCTCTTTCTCCAGGCAGCAGCTGGCAGAATGAGAGGACACAGCCTTAAGCCGCGCCAGGGGAAATTTAGGTTGGATGTCAGGGAAAAGTTTTGTACAGAAAGAGTGATAAAGTACTGGAATTGTCTGCCCGGGGAGGGAGTGGAGTCACCGTCCTTGGATGTGTTTAACAAAAGATTGGATGTGGCACCCAGTGCCGTGGTTTAGTTGAGGTGTTTAGGGCAAGGGTTGGACTCGGTGATTTTGAAGGTCTCTTCCAACTTGGTGATTCTGTGAATCTGTGTTTCTGTGTTTCTGCGATTCTGTGAATCTGTGGTTCTGTGATTCTGTGGTTCTGGGATTCTGTGATTCTGTGTTTCTGTGATTCTGTGCTTCTGTGATTCTGGGATTCTGTGATTCCGTGTTTCTGTGGTTCTGTGTTTCTGTGATTCTGTGTTTCTGTGAATCTGTGATTCTATGATTCTGGGTTTCTGTGATTCTGTGTTTCTGTGGTTCTGTGGTTCTGTGGTTCTGTGTTTCAGTGGTTCTGTGTTTCTGTGATTCTGTGTTTCTGTGATTCTGTGCTTCTGTGATTCTGTGATTCTGTGTTTCAGTGTTTCAGTGATTCTGTGTTTCAGTGATTCTGTGTTTCTGTGTTTCAGTGTTTCAGTGATTCTGTGTTTCAGTGATTCTCTGTTTCTGTGATTCTGTGTTTCTGTGATTCTGTGTTTCTGTGATTCTGTATTTCCGTGTTTCAGTGATTCTGTGATTCTGTGTTTCTGTATTTCCGTGTTTCAGTGGTTCTGTGGTTCTGTGTTTCTGTGATTCTGCGGCTCTGTGTTTCTGTGATTCTGCGTTTCTGTGATTCCGTGTTTCTGTGATTCTGTGTTTCTGTATTTCTGTATTTCCGTGTTTCTGTGATTCTGTGGTTGCTCTCCAGTGCCCTCCGAGAGGCTCGGGGTGAGCCTGTCTCCCTTCCAGTGTCTGCAAAGCCAGTGTGAGTGCAGGAGATCCCTGCACAGGGCCTGTCCTGAGGAGTCCCCGGGGAGCAGCAGAGGGGTCACAATCCCCATCCGAGCATTTCCAGTATTTATTCCCCCTTCCCCATCAGTGCAGGGCTGTGGGACCTGATCCTCCCCGGCCACTCCTCTGTGAGCACCCCAGGGATCCCAGGGGTCCAGCCTTGGATTCTCCTCCTTTTCAGGCACTTTGAAGGATTTCCCCAACGGTTTCAGAAAGCACCAAAGTCACTTTGAAGCTCAGGTTTCAGTGTCTTTCACTGATGTTTTTTGGGAGCCTTTTAGCCATTCCTGAGTGTGATTTATGCTCTCTTTGAGGTGGATTTGCACTGCCAGGGACAAGCAGGATCGTCACAGCTCAGGGGAGACTCAGACCCTAAATTCTGTCAACTTCCACTTAGACTTAATGGGGCCTGTAAAACTGCTGAGCAGCCCGAGTTCCCTTAGATTCCCCTGCTAGGAACCCACAGCTGAGGATTATTCTTGCATGTAAGAGCTCCTGTGAGTTCCTGTGGATGGGCGTTGTGAGGACTGGCCTGGGCTTGTCTCATCTTTGTGCCTGGGTTTGAGAGGGTTCCTCCAACAAAAATCAGAAGATGCTCGTGCCTGTGTCATTTAATAGAGAAAATCTCTCTCTATTTTGATTTCTTGAATTCCTTTTAACTGGGCTGCAGAGAAACAAAACTGATTGTTTATCAAATTAGGTCTTGGAAAATGCTTTTCCCCCTTGAGGTCAAAAAACAAAAAATCCTTCCACTCTTGGAAGTTATTTTGGCTTCGTGCTTCTTTAAATCTTCTCCAACTTTTCCTTCCTTTGTTCTTTCTCCAATACCACAAAAATGTAATAACAGCAGAAGTAGACAACACAGATTAGACAACCTGGATAATATTTAAGTAAGTGCTCAAGTATTTTCTTAGTGGGTTGAAGGACTGTGCTGGAGTGTTCATGGCATTTCCAGCTCAATGGATAAAAGCTGTTTCCTCAAATTCTAGAGACAACAGAGACCTTCCAGCGAAAGAGAATTTTTCACGATGTGACTTTTTGCTCTCTTCTTGTAGTTAATAAAGTGTCTTTTAAAGTTGTTTAAAGTAAAGAACAAAAAGTCCTAATGGCTCTTGTATTTCTAGAAAAAGGCCATAGGTTTCTTTCAGGAGAAATTAGACTTATCCCTTCTAATTCAGTGAAGAAATATTTCATTACCTTATTGCAATGAAATTATTTTCAATGGGGAAACAGTGATTCAGTAAAACCCAAATGTTCAACAAGTGTGTGCCCACTAATCTTATTTATAGAGGAAAAGGAACAATGGCTCTTTCTAAGAAAACTCTGGTTTGATATGGATTTTTTAAACAGAGTTCTTTCTTGGTTTCAAATTTATTTTAAATTTGTTTTAAAGTTACAACTTTTACACATAAATGTAATCCCTCCCCTTCTACCTGATTCGTGTGTTTATGTCTAAGGATTCCCTTTAGAACAAAGATTTCGGGGGTGTTTTTCCTAATCAAAATGCAGAGCGGGGGAGTGAACCTTTCAGAATTTCCCAAATTGTCTACTAGAAAATGAAAATTCTTTCTCTGCTCAGATTTTTTTTTTTTGACATCTCTCTTGATGAACTTTCCAAACCCTACCCATACCAAAATCTGTCATTTTAGTCTGTCTAGTCCTAATTGCTGCCTTTTTGTGCACACTCAGGTGTGTGTTCCCACAGGGATTGCTGCAGTCAGGATTTGGACATCAAAACTAAAAACAGAACTCGAGGCTGGGATGCACTAACCCGGGATAAACTGGGATGAACTGCTCCTTGCTTGGTTTTAGGATTACATGGAAGCCTTGCTTGGAACTATATATCAGATTTAAAGATGGTTCAAAGAAAAACTCTTCATCAGCAGAACAGGATAAGCTGCTATCATTTTTAATTTTTATTGAGCCCTTTTAGCGCCTAAGATGTGCCCATGAGGGAAAAACAGACAAAAATATTGCCCGTTGTAATAAATAATTTTGTCTCGAGTTTCAAGCCTGTTATGAAATGAAATTTGAGGTAATCTTCTAAGCAGAGCTCCAGGGCACCTGTGACTTTTAAACGGAGCTGTGCTGTTTCCAGGGGGATGCACACCTTCAGAAGGGGAGCTGGAGGCTGAAAGCCTCCAACCATCAGTGTCCCTGCAGCTGCCCTCTCTGGGGAGGCTCCCGCAGCAGGGCACGCAGCTCCTTTCATGAGGAACATCTGCCTCTGCCTAGACCTTTCTGAGGCTGCAGAATCCAAAATATCCCCTTTGGATGCCAGCCTGGCTGTGGGCTGTTTGGGTGCCTGCTGGAGCTGAGGAACTCAAAATGTCAGGCTATTTGTGGGGCTGTGAAAATAACGGTTTAACCCCGAAAGTGCGAGCAGTTCGCTCCCAAAATCAGCTCTTCAGCAAAGGCACAGGTCCAGCTCAGCACTTCATGGGCGGCTTGGAAGTTGAATTTTCCCTTTCTGTGCTCAGGAGAGCTCAGAGTCACAGAAGATCCTCCCTGGAACAAATGGCTTTGTCTTCTGAGAGATGTTTAAGTACTGGCAACGCTGCTAAACTATTGAACCATGGAGCAGCTGCTGATTAATTTAGCACTGCCCCTTCTGAGCACTTAATACAGGAATCCTGAGGAAAAATAAAGGCTCTGTAATTAATGCTTCAGGAAGAGGGAATGAAAATAAGGTCTCACAGGTGTGTGGATTAAAATACACGACATAAATTTGTATTGTGAGAGAATCTCAGCCTCTTTACGTTGTGTTCCTTGCTGTTATAGAGTGGAGTGGCTCTTTTTGCTGCTGAAGCAGAAATGTTGCAGCAGCTGGTGCTGCCATGAGCTCTGCAGCCACATCCCCGGGCACGGGAGACCCTCAGTTTATTGGGATTTGGGGATTTGGGTCAATATTCGGATCACTTGTATGACAATGCTGCCTAAAGTCCGTAAGAAACAACAGAAAGGGATCTAGAAAGGCAAAATAACTCATTATTGCTGGTTATCTGCTCATCAAAATCCTGAGGGGGCTGTGACCTGATTGTAACTTTCCCCCAGAGCCCTACAATAATTTTAGCTGTGAAAGGAAATTTTATGGCATGTAAGATTAGCCCACACTAATGCAAGGTCAAAAATAATAGAATCAATAAGCAAACTCAATACTGTTAACATTTTGAGAAAATTACTACTAGAAAACAATGTCAACAACAGATTGAAATGGGTCTCCAAAGTTGTCCTATTGATTTCCTTTCAGATTCATGACAATCTAACTCTTTTTCCTTTGCAATATGGTATCCATTTTTCTTGGTGGGTTTTGTTGGGTTTTTTTTTTGTTCTTTGCGTTTTACAGCCCATTTTAGCTATGAACATTTGTTGGTTTATTATTTAAAAATACGGCAAAATTACTATCTTTGAGTTTTTATTCTGAAATAGACAAAAGCCTCCGATCCCGTTCAAAAGTGGTTGGAAAGCCTAAGGCTATTTTCAAGTTTTAATTCTGTTAGCAGTGCACCAGCGCAAAGTGTGGGGAGGAGGAGGGAGCAAATTGAAAGCAAGTTTGACATTTGTTTAGAGCTGTCAGAATTAAGTATACTGAGAACGAGAGAGAAGTCAAAAGCTGCAGTGTGTATTTAAGTATTCCATTTCGTATCAGCAATGGTTTGCACCAGCCACGGCATCACAAACTGGCTGTGCTGTGTCCTGGAAGGGAACAAATTCTGGCGGAGCTGTGAGATGGACGCTGTGCAGCCTTCAGCAGGGGTGGGGCAGTGCCTTGGGTCTGTGCTCCCAACAGGAACCTGCTGGGATCCAAGGTTTGCCAGGGCTGAACTTGGTGCAGTGCGGAATCCTGGAATGGTTTGGGTTGGGAGGGACCTTAAATCTCATCCCATCCCACCTCTGCCATGGCAGGGGCACCTCCCACTGTCCCAGACTGCTCCCAGCCCCATCCAGCCTGGCCTTGGGCACTGCCAGGGATCCAGGGGCAGCCACAGCTTCTCTGGGAATTCCATTCCAGCCCCTCCCCATCTTCACAGGGAGGAATTCTTTTCTAATATCTCACCTNCGACTCCACTGAGCGTCACCTCAGGGGCAAGGAGAGCGCCAGGAATGGAGGGAGGGAGGGAGGGAGGGATTCAGCCCCTGGTGTGTGGGAAGGGCTGCTCTGCTTCTCCTCAGCACATCACGNCTAAATTTCCCCCCTCAGTGTGAACCCTTTACTCCTGTATTTACATCTTATATGCTGAACGATATTTTCACTCGCGTGGTGTTGAAATACAAGGGTTTAATGTGGGAGCAGTGAGTCTGGGGGATGGAAGCTCCACGTTCAGGGAGGAGGAGAGTGCCAGGAAGGAGGAGAGGGAGGGATTCACCCCCCTGGTGTGTGAGAAGGGCTGGTCTGCTTCTCCCTCAGCACATCACGGGAGGCTGGGGCTGGACAGGAGAACGTGGCTCCAGCCCAGGACCACCTTCCACTGTCCCAGGCTGCTTCCAGCCCTGTCCAACCCAACCCTGTCCATCCCAGCCTTGGGCACTGCCAGGGANGAAATAAAATGTCAATATCGGTGCAGAGTCTCATGGAAACCCCTTCAAGGAATCCTCCCTCTTCAGGAAACAACTTGAGCTCCCACTTTTCTCTACAGAATTGCTTTCCCCAGCGGAGGCTGATGTTTGGGAAGGGAGAGGATGGATTGTGGTGCTGGATGAGCTCGTGGCCTCTGTGCAAACCCCTCTTCCTGTGGTGTTTTGAAGTCTGGCTCCTGCAGGCTCTGGGTGCAGCAGGGACAAGCTCAGAGCTGCTGTTCTCACCCTCTGAAGTCCAAACATCAACACCAGGATGACCTGGGATTTTAATTTAGATAGAGCTCGAAATAAGCTTTATTTATAGTTTCATTTATTTATTTGTAGTGAATCTACTTCATCTGCTCTTACAGTTGTTTTTAAAAGTGCAGTTTTAATTATGTTCTAAAAGCTATTTTTAAAGCTTTTTGTTCTATATAAAAAAAAAAGACTGTGAGACTTGAGAGAGGTTTTGGCCATCTTTGGCATTTCTGAATTGTTTCATTTCAGAGGGACACACATGATCAGCATTTTGTCATTGTAAACCAACATGCGCTGCCTGAGAAAAGTGAAACATCAAAATAATTTTCTTCTTTGTATATATATCTAGTTGGAATCTTACTGAATTATCGCTGATGAAAATTATATGTAAGAAAAACATCCAATTTTAGTGTTCCAGGTCCAGACTGGAGATCAGAATAGAGATTTTATTTCTGAAAAATAGAATTCTTATACTTAGAAATGAAAACAAAATCCCTTCTGATTTCTTTCTACTGCAGGCCTCTGCTACGGCCTGTGTTTGGATTTCCAATTCCCTGTTTAATGAGTCTTGTAATATTTCCTTCAGCGAGTTTAGATGGTTTCCTTCTGGGTTGTACCAAACCACTCCACAAATCCCAGCAGATCTTTGTTCACCAGAGCACTGAGGTTGTCTTCAGACACCTCTGTTTTCCTTCACTGGCTGCGGAGCAAGTTCAGAACACAAACCTCGAGGTGTTTAACTTTGCAGGGGTTGTTGTGCCCAAATTCTCTTTGGTGGGTGCATCCAGGGCTGTGTGGGGTTACACAGAACGGACTTTGTGCTGCTCTGAAGTTCATCAGCTTTGCTCGTTTCTCTGACATCTCACAATCCCTTTCCCCCCAACACACCTCACTTCCTGGCTTCGTTTGTACTGATTATTTCCAGGGCAGATGTGCTGTGCAGGCCATTGCTGCCCCAAAGCAGGAGCTGCATTCCTGCCGAGCTGGGCCTGCTCTTTTGAGCAACCCAAATTTGATTTATCCAGATGATTCCTGCCAGCCCCACGCTGCTGGACAGAGGGCTGGCAGCAGCTCTGCACGCTGGGCCCACACAGCAAATGATGGAGTTTGTGACTCTGAGCAAACTTTGACAACATCCCAGAAGTTATTTGAAATGCATTTCTTGTCATTGCTGGAGAGAGGGGGAAAAAATAGAAGAAAGAAAAAACAGCACTGAAGGGAGTTGTCACACAAAAGTGTGTGGTATGAACCCGGGGACCTAAAAAATCAATCATGGCAATTATTTTACTAAATTATTTTAAACTGTAGTGTGTCCAGAAGTCTTTCTGTTAAATGTCTGCTGTCACAGCAACAAGCTGTGCTGTTTCCATCTCTGACCTTTTCCGTGTTAAAATGCGTGTCAGTATGTAAAACAGAAGCACTCCACACACGGGCTGGCTGTGGCAGCGCTTTGCTTTGCTGCGCTGAAGGTCCTGGAGATGCAGATTTCGCAGGAAATGAGGATAATGGGACAATTCGCCATTTAGTTAGAGGGGAAAAACACCCACCAACAACAAGCAAAGGTTGCTTTGTTCAACATTTGTTTTGTCACATTTCTTTTTGCTCTGATATATTGGAGGGAAGGGAATGGCAGACTTAAGTGGCACATGCAGAGAATGGATGAGCTGATGATGAAGTGTGAAATGACCATTAAAGCACTGACCGTTTATCCCTAATACTCCATTTGGAGCCGAGATCCGAGTGAAATGAGTCTGGTGGTTGCAGTTCAGTACCTAGAGGACAGCAGCCCATATGTCACAGGAGCCTAAATCAGCTGCTGCAGTTTAACATCAATAACAGCCTCGATTCCGGAGAGATGTGGGTCAGACTGGTGGATAATGGCATTAAAGATGTGCAGAGCCTCAAGGAGGATTTGGGCAAGCCATTGGGGTGTTTTCAGGGCAGGTTCCAGCATTTTGGGTTCAGAATCTCCTCCCACACAAGCAGGAGGTGCCCCAGCAGCAGCCCTTGGGTTCCCTGGCTCTGGGTTCTCTTTGAGATGAGAGTGAAAAGACACTTGAGTGCAGTCCTCTGAACTGCAGGTCCAGGGGAAAAATCCTGAACATGAGGTCTGATTTCCCTTTGCAATGCAGAATCTCCAGGGTGAGGCCAAAACTCCCAGGGCTCCATCCTGAACTCACACAGGTCCTGGCAGGGGGCTGGTGCCAGTTTACATCAGAGGCCAGTGGGTTGGGTTGGGTTGGGTTGGGTTTGGTTTGGTTTGGTTTGGTTTGGTTTGGTTTGGTTTGGTGCTGTCCCATCAGCCGAGTGATTTTTTTAGGGCCACATTCATGAACATTTGTAAGAAATGTTTGGTTTGGTGGCCGTGGTGGTATCCGGCCAGGGTTGGACTTGATGATCTTGGAGTTCCCACCCAGCCTTAATGATTCTGGGATTATAAATCATGATCTGATTGGGAAAATTTTATTATTATTTGCGCTGAAAAAAATTACTCTTATCAGAGCAGGTGCTCAGTCCTCCTGTGCTCTGTCAGAAGTAAAGAATTATCCTTCCTGAAAGGCTTGGGATCTGCTCTGAAAGAACCTCAACTGGTGTTCATCCCAAAGGTTCTGAGGATGAATTTATAAAGCTGTGGATTGCAGCAGGTGTGGGGAAGGGAAATCCAGCTGTGAGATCCCAGTCTTGGACAAGATTTCCACTCTGAGGGTCATTTTTCCAAGGCCTGGTGAAAGGAACTTTTTGAATTCCACAGGCGACCCTGCCAGGGCTGTGGAATTATCTCCAGAACGTTCCCTACATCTCACCAGCCACGATAAAGCCGTTCCAGCATAAATCTGCTTCATGGTTGAAATTAGAAAATGACATCCTCTGAGAGAGATTTTAATTCAGGGAAGTGAGGTTTGGTGTTATGGTTTCTTTCTTTTGAGATTTAAATTGATGATTAATGAAAAATAGTATATAGTAGTAAGTCACAGGGAAATTATATCCATTCTGGGAAAGAATGGATGGAGAGAGATATATATATCCCCTCTTTCCCAGGAGTTTAGGCTGGAAATTTCTAGAAAATTAATCAAATAACACGTAATTATGCGATTTCACACAGAAGATGGCACGCACAGCAGCGAATGCTTGCCATCCACTAATCAGAGAGTGGAGAAATTCCAGAGTTCCTTGGCTCTGGGTGGGAGCTGGAGGGAAGCCGTGCAGAGGTGATCCCTGGGATGGGAACGTGCTGCAGCACGCCCAGGTTCCCCAGAGCTGGGGGGGGACGGTGAGCAGGCAGCTTTGTGGGGAGCAGGGGGGAGTCTGTGCCTGTCCCTCGGTCCTGCAGCAGGAGTCATCCAGGCTGACTCGTGTATTTGCAGGAAACCACCCCAAAAGGGCCGTGCAGGCTCGGGAAGGCTTTCCTGGGTGCAAACGCGCCAGCACGATGTGTCTGGGCAGGCAGGAGGGGAGCTGAGTCACACTTGCTGTCATTTTTGTGTTTCTTGCTTGGCTTTGTGTTGGTTTTACACCACCTTAACTCGTGGGTGGAACTGCAGCCAGAAACTCCAACGCAGTGTCTGCTCAGGTTGGGATCATTATTCCAGCTGAATCCCATCCCTGTGAGGGAAGAGGAGCTGTCAGCAGCAGCTATGGAGGCTCCTGGAAGGAGGGGCTTGAGGAGGAGCTGGAATGTTCCTCCCAGGGCAGCCCTGATGCCTTAAATTTTAGCTCTCGTATTTTTCAGATTCTGTACTGCATTAGTATATAACTCTGAACTTCAGATAGAGTGTCAGCAAGTTCTCTTCACAGTTTAGGCAGACAAAACAATCCTTTTGCAGCCTGAGAACCAAGGTCACCATCGGGGCTTCAGGCCCGAGAAAGTGAAAACAACAGTGAATTGAAAAGAACAAACTGGAGGATGGGACTTCATTACCTGAAGCTGTAATTGGACAATTAACCCCAACATGTAAATGGACCAAACTCATAAAAGTGTGAAAATTCGTGACCTGTTGTCCATCTTGGCTGTAGCCTCGGCCAGGCTCTTGTGCTGCCCAAGGGAAATCCTTTGAAGGCCTTTTTCCTAAATACCCACTTTATTTCTTTACTCTGTCCAGCCTCTGTTCCAGGTAGCCTCCAGGTAGCAGGGTTCCTTCGGGTCCTGAGTAAAGAGGTGTGTGAGAGATGCTCTGGGGGGTGGCAGAACAGAATGGATGCGCTGCCATGTGTGCCTTACAATTTAAACTTAGCAATCCATAATGCAGGAGCATGCTTTCTCACTTTATTTTGGTATCTGGAAAGTTTCAGCGCTGGCACCGTATCAATATTTATTAATGCATTGTGAACCAGAACCTGTGATTATTACTCATGCTATCTCATACTTTACAAGCCTCAGCTCTGAAGAATAAAATCACATCTGCTTTTGCTCTTCCCATATTTTATTCAATGTTTTAACAGCTTTGCCGTAAATATCTCATCCATTATGATTCAGTTGTGACTGTATCAGCTTCACATCTCCTGTTTTATTGCTGTCATTATACTTAAACAGCGCACTGTTAATTCTGTTAACTAACAAGTTCATTGTTCTCTGCAGTCAGCAGTCTCTGATTGTTGAGTCCACAGCATTCCAGGCTGTAAATCTCTCCTGGGCACTGGGTGAAGCCTTTTCCCCGGCTTGGAAAATGAAGATATGCCCTTTCTAAAGGCTGATTAGTAAAGGGTTAATTGTGATCCCGTGTAATAAGGCTCGCAGGGCAGTTCTGACTTACCAAGGATAAAAACACTGATTCTGTTCCCTCCTGCCTCAGCCCCCAGACAACAGCAATTTTCTGATACACTGAGTGCTAAAAGTTGTAAACTTAATGCTGAGGGGAGGAGGAAACCACTCAAATTATGACCAGAAAGAAAGAACATTAAAGAATGATGGGAAATGGAATGACCAGCATGCTCAGGAGTGGGGCTGGGCAGGAGCTGGGGAATGAGAAACGGAGACGGGAAAGGAATTCCAGGAGGCATCGAGAAGAAGCATAGAGAGTGGATTTATGAGACCTGGATCTGTGTTTTAAAGGAGAATAGAACAAGAAGGGGTAGAAAAGAAGGTGGAGCTGCTGGTGGGAGCAGGAGAAAGTGAAGTCAGCCAGCAAGGGCCAAAACCTGGCATTTAGGGAGGGGAGGCACGAGGGAGCAGAGAGAATTAGGAACCACGTGTTGGGCGAAGGCAAATGGACAAAAATGGTACCTTAACATCTGAGGCTTCACTGCGGGTTTGGGAGCTGCTTCAGCCTGGCCAGAACCCTCCAGAGAGAACAGGGGAGCCCAAGGTAACTCCCCCTGAGGTGGGGCTGGGCCACCCCAGTGACTCCCAGTGACTCCCAGTAACTCCCAGTGACTCCCAGTGACACCCGGGTCTCCTGGCCCTGCTGCTGCTGGGACGGGAGCTCCTCAGGCTGGGAAGTGCTGCAGTTTGGGCAGGCTGGGATTGAACCATGCAGGGAGCAGGACCTGCCCTGCTGGGGAGATGGGAATCAGCTGATTCCCCAGCGGGAGCCAGCCTGGCTTCCTCGGAGAAACACGCAGCTGTTGGGTCTGGGATTTTATGTGCAATTCCTGAAGGAAAATACACCTCACGTGTGTTTGGAAAGCTGTCTCTGGAGAAACCTCGCGTGCCTGGTGATCATTTGGGTTCCTTGCAGTCCTTAACTTCCTCTCTGTGTGTGTGTTAGAAATCATTTTAAATTACTTGAGTAAAATTCACTGATGTTACATACCAGGGTTTCATGAGCTCACAGGAAATATGGCTCAAATGTAGGTTTTTTCCCTTTTTCTTTAATTATAATAAATAGGAGTGGACAAATGCAGCCTTAATGACGCATTTGATTGAGACTTTATTGGTTTGTTATCAGCAGGCAGCGTGTAATACCTTGTTTAAATAAGCTGGTTTAGAGTTGTTGATTTCTGTGTAATTATAAATGCATGGCAGGGAATAACCACAGAGAGATGGAGCAGTGCCCTTGGAATTGCAAATATGGATAGAGATGGAGACAATTTTACAATTAAGGCCTTATTTAGGGAAGGAGAACTTTTTCTTTTAACACTGAGATTTTTTTTTTTTTTTTGTCTTTCGTTTATTTGAGAGCTTGGGGATGGTGGTGTCTTGTTTGGGATCTGGCTTCATTATTTTATACAAATTATACTATGAGTTATATCAGTGCAAATCAGGCATTGTTTTTTATATTGCAAGTTTAGCTTTTAAGAAAAAAAATCAGGTTTTAGGTCTGTTGACCAAGGAAATAACCTGAGTGTGCAGAAGGCCAGTTTGTACCTCTGCTCCTCTCAGCTGTGCAGTCCATGTGTCCATGGCAGGTTTGGGGCTGTGGCCCTTGGCTGAGCTCCGTGTGTTTCTGCAGAAGGAATAATTGGGGAGGGAACCCATTAATTCCCATCTCCCCATTTAAACTCTGTGTGAGGTAATTCCTCCACCACGCTGCACCTCGGCCCAGCAGCAATCATTTCACCTGCTAGAGCTGCTTTTAAACTGAGTTTAAACAGAGGGGACAAGAGCTGGGTGAGGCTGGGATCTCAGTCCCAGGAGTGAGCTGGGATCTGCTTTGCTGGTGCTGCATCTGCATCAACGCTGCCGTGCCCAATAAAACCCGGGACAAAAAAGCAAACCCAAGGCAGCTTCCCCAGAGCCGGGTACCAGCTTGGGGTTCAAACCAGCCCAGCTCCAAGTTCGCTCCATTCACTCCAAAAAGCCCTTAATCCTCGTGGGATTCATTTGGGGCAGACCTGGAGCTGAAGGAGAGAGCTGGGAGCTCCAGCTTCGATTTTTTTATCATGGACTGTGTGTAACCTGCGAGTTCATCAGCAGCTGCTGTGGTCTGGGTTCTCGTTTAGGAGGCACTGACAATAATTAATAATAGTAATAGTAGTAGTAATAATAATAATAACAGTAATGATAATAATAATAATAATCTGAGTGTTTGGAGACCCTAATTTCTTAGTGCTCCCCATCTGTACAGTGCTGAGGAAGGCGCAGAACAAGGGGGAGAGGGAAGAGGTTCCCACAGTTCTGGAGGGAAGGGTGCCTCGAGTTCGGCTTTCAGTGTTTGAATGCTCGGCAAGATTTTGTCCCATCCCACGGGAGCCCGGGTTCCCTCTGCTGTGACCTGTGCTCCCGGAGCTGTGGGTGCCTGTGGATGCTGAAAGCTTGGTGGCAGAGAGATTTTTCAGTNCATTGTGACAGCTGCCCTGCTGCTCCTCGCAGGGAGGGAGCTCAGGAGATGCTCAGGAGATGCTCAGGAGATGCTCAGGCTGTGGGTCACAGCGCTGAGCTGAGCTCTGCCACGTCACAGCTGGGCGAATATCGAGGGCTGCGACCCTGGGCTTGAGAGGAGCTCGGGTTTTCTCCTCTCCGGGCTGAGCGAATCCCAGTGTTTCACTGAGTGCCAGGAATGTGTTCTGCAGGTTCTGGGTGCAGGGTGGCACTGCCCCAGCAGTGTCCCCAGGCTGCAGGGGTGGCTGCATTCTTTACCCCTGGGAGAGGAGGAAACTGCCCACGTTTACCTAAGGAGTCCCCAGGGAACAGCTCTGCTCAGGTGGCAAACTTTGCCTCTGCTCCGCTGATGCGGCTGGAAGGAACTGGCCAAAAAATGCTATTTTTGGAGGGAGCTGGCGGGGTGGCACAGTGATGATCCTCGAAATGCCTTTCCCCATTCCTGGTGGGGCTGCACACGTCAAACACGGGATTTTCCAAGGGTGGATCCCCCCTGCAGGGAAGGCTGAGGAGAGAGGGGAGCTCTGGCCCGGGGTCTGAGCTGGGCACCAGCTCAGGGCAGCTGTTCCCAGAGTGGGCCCAGCTCCGTGGGCTTGGCAAGGTCATTAATCTCTGCCAAACACCCCGTCACACGAGAGCCTTGCACCTCGGATTATTTAATTTCGGCCCAATTATTCCAGAAAAAAAAAACAATTAAGAAAATGAATAATTATAAAAGTAAGGTCAACTCAATTTTCTCTACTAATGTTTTTAGTTACTGGACTCATTATTGCTAATTTCTTTCATAATCTTTGCCATCTAACCTCATTTGTTTCATTGCCAAGTGGCAAGAAGGGAGCATCATAAAACTTCCCTGAAAACAAAGCAGAAAAATCATGACATTTTAGTGATTTCCTGGGAAAGTAATTATCTGTTGCTAGCCTTTATGGAAAGAATTCTTCTGATCATCTTCAATATAGCTGTAAAATTTCCATCTTTTCATTTCTGATCACAATTTTCCAAATTAAAAGCATAGAGCTAGGTAGGTATTTTAATTTCACATCACCGTTCCTTCTGAGAGCTCCATTATTGAATTATAAAGTACTTTAAACAGTTTTTAGAACCTAAAAGAAAACTATTTGCTGTATCATTTTTAAATGTAATGAGTTTCGCAGCACCAAATTTTAAACATTTTTTTTGGCTGACCGAATTCGTTTGGGCTCATGAAAGCACCTTGAATTTTTCCTGTGATATTTGAGAGCTGACCCAAGACACCCTGAAGCCAACGAGAGACTTTCTGTAGATTTTGGAGGGTGAGAAATCGGGTTATTTCCTCTAACCTGTAAATCAGGATTCAGGGGTAAATGCCCCCCTTTTTGGAGCCTTGTTGAATTCAGTGATGCCCTGTGAGGAAGCTCCTGTAGTTTAAATTATTTCTTCTGTTTCCATCCAGAAAACAAAGCTGGAGGAGGAAACCTTGGAAATCAGATGAAGGTGGCAGAGAGGAAGAGTCAGGTTCCAGTTTTTTATCTGCACTGGATCTGTTCAAATGAATCCAGCTGCCTTTCACAGAGCAGAAATGTGCATTATTATGCCATAATCCTCTTTAAAACTTTAAAATAGCAATTTTAAATGCTTTTTACTTTAATTATTTTTACATTTTCTTGGGGTTTGTGTTCTTTTTAGGAAAGTATTCTCACTTGTGAGCAGGATTTCAGTGTCTGTACCAGCTACACACAAGCAGTGATGAACTTAGAATGGACCAGGGCTGAATCTTCTGGCTGTTTTGGTAGATGTGGCTGAGAAATGTAACAGTGACACGTTCCTGAGGGCCTTCCCGAATCCTGAATTGTACAGAAAACATTCCCTGAGGGTGCTGGGCTGCACAGGAAGCTCCTGGAGATGTTTTGGGGTACCCATCTCCATCGAGATGCCTGGGTTAAACAGGGTGAGCAGAGGTCAGGAGCAGCCTTTCAGTGCTGATGGATTGATGGAGATGGAGGGGACCAGAGGAGCAGCCTCCTTAGAAATTCCTTTGGCCATCAGGATCCCAAGCAAAAGGGATTTTCTTTACTTTTCCTGCTTTAATTTTTCACTTCTAAATGCAATTAAGAGGCGATTTCATCTGCACACCCGCTGGGGCTCAGCTGAGCTGCTGTGGTATTTGGGAGCAGCAGGGTGTTTGTTGTCTCCCCTCGTGCAGAGGGGACAGATTCTGTGTCTGTAGCTGTGACGTGAGCAGGGGAAGGGGTCACAGAGGAATAAATCCCCACTGTGTGATCGATACCGTTTATGTGAGGGGGTTTTTGCATGGGGCAGGGCTGGGAAAAGGAATCCTCTCGAGATCAGACCTTCAAATACCATGGAGAGGGACAAGGATTGAGACTGAATTTATCCCAGAATTACTGAGGGTGGAAGAGACCTCGGAGACCGAGCCAAGCCCTCCCCACGAGCCTTTCCCTTCCCGTTTACTGTCCCCTCTGTGTCCCCAGCCCTCTTCATCCCCCAGGGCTTCCAGCAGCCTCTGCCCTGGCCACGGAGGTGGGGTTGGGATCCTACAGGAACCCCCTCTGTCCCAGGGTTGGGATCCTACAGGAATCACCTCTGCCCCAGGGTTGGGATCCTACAGGAGTGACCTCTGCCCCAGGGTTGGGATCCTACAGGAACCCCCTCTGTCCCAGGGTTGGGATCCTACAGGAATCACCTCTGCTCCAGGGTTGGGATGCTACAGGAACCACCTCTGTCCCAGGGTTGGGATGCTACAGGAATCACCTCTGTGCCAGGGTTGGGATCCCCCAGGAATCTCCTCTCCCCAGGGTTGGGATCCCCCAGGAGCCCCCTGTGCCCCAGGCTCCCCCAGGAGCTCCCTTGGGGACACCTTGGGGACACCTTGGTGACACCCAGACCTGTCCCACACCATTCCCCTCTGCCTGACTGGGAACTGCTGAGCTCCAGCCCTGTGGCTGCACGGACAAATGCAGGAGAAGAAATTTAAATAAAAAAAACCCCAAACCATTCTGGTCGTGTGAATTCCAAGTGTTGTGACACCTCCGTGCAGATTTCCATATTCAGTCCCTTGGCTAAAACTAAGCTCTGGATCAGGTTAATATCTGCAAGACTTCCTGCCAGGGATTATGTCCTGCTAGGGAAGGGAGCTGGGCTTAGGGAGCTCATAGATCTTTTCTATCTCTAACTACTGCCAGTATGATTATGGTTTTTTAATCAGAAAAATGTGTTGCTGAAAAGTACCGAGATTAAGCACCACAATTGCCTGTAACAAAAGCAAGTTTTGTTGGATGAGCAGAGATCTGATGAATGACATGATTTGAAATGTTTTCATCCTAATGGCTTCCTCTTCTGAAGTTAATTTTTTTTGTCAGTTGCCAAAACATTTATGAGCAGATTTGTGGATAATGACACTCTTAGATGGGGGTTTAAATAAAAATCTGTTCCATTTGCAACCTAAAAGACCCAGTATTGCAGCAGACAAATGGGGTTGGAGGCTGATTCTTCTCGTGGCAGTGTAATAGATGGGCTGGGGTCACTGGTGCTGTGCAGAGAGCAAGACACAAACTTTCAGGCCAGTTGTTTCTCCCTTGAAGAAGTTTAGCAGAGGAAGCGATAAATATATTTAAAATCCAATTTTGTAAGAACTGTTTGCTGTGAAGGGCACGGGGCTGCAATCTAGGGGAGTTCTTGTTCCCTTTGTGAACTGAAAAACAGGTAAAGAAAGAGAAGCTAGAGGGCATTATGTGCTGAATAAATAGCTCCATTTAGAGTTGTTCCCTTTGTTCAACATCTGGGTTCGTGAAAGGGACAAGGAAACCCATCCTTTACCAGCCCTTTTGAAAAGGAAATTTGGCCTGTGGATCAGTGGCTGAATAATAGACTGAACAGAATAATCCAGGTCTGTATAAGCTAGGAGAGGTTATTAGGGAGCTGTTTGATCACAGAACTCTCACATCAAATGAGCCCCCGCACAGAAACCCAGACCAGGCGATGATTCACCTGCTCAAACCACGTGTGAGGAAAAGCAGGCACTGAAAGCTGCTCAGAGAGTCTCCTGCGAGGGAAAAGGAAAGGGCAGAGCTCTTGGCTGGTTCTTAGGAGCAGCGGGCAGAGATCTCGTGTCACCCTCTGTGGGGTCAGTCTGTCCCTGCACACCGGGGCTGGCCGGGCGAGGCCACAGACACCCTGGGACAGCCTCTGCCTTTAGGCCTTTCCGTGGAATCATGGAATTCCAGAATGGTCTGGGTTGGGGAAGATGAAACAGGGAAGTTTTATTGCCTGGCCAAAGATGCTGAGAACATGGAAACTACAGGTGAAATAGAAATGAAGGCATACTTTGAGACACCAGGCCTCAGTTACTGAACGACAGGAAAACAATGATGTGGCTGACTGNCTCACGCTCTAAAACCAAACTACAGAGATCTCTCATCACCATCTGTCCTGACCATCCACCGAAACATCAACCCTACAGCACCCAACAGTATCCTACAGGTCTGGGTTGGGAGGACATTAAACTGCCCCAGTGCCACCCCTGCCGTGGCAGGGCCACCTCCCAGTGTCACAGGGTGCCCCAAGCCCATCCAGGCTGGCCTGGCACTGCCAGGGCTGCAGCCACAGCTGCTCTGGTGCCCGTCCCTGCTGAGCTGTCTGTGCCAGGGAATCCCCCGAGCTCAGACACTGGCAAATAAAGTCTTATTTTCTGTGCTAATTTAAAAATTATTTTCTTCTTCGTTTAAGAATACCAAGCTGATCCCCGCTCAGGGGCAGTTTGAACCCCCTCCTGTTGCACCGCTGTGTTTGTAACACCCCCAGAACAGCAGCACTGGCAAAATCTGGGTTTACAAACACAGCGCTGGGCTGGTTTGCTCTTCATAGAAACGGTGAGGTGTCTGCAATCACGTTTGTTTTCTTCTCCCAAATTCTGCATCTGCATCCTTCATGTAAAAGAGGAATGCAGCCCATCATCCCACCAGGGGCGGGGTGAGATGGTGCACAGGGGTTTGGCTGGAAATGCTGTTTTCTTACAGAAGTAACCAGGCCACTTTTCCCTACCTGCAAAGTATCAGCTGTTCCCATCCTGCAGGAGGGCATTGCAGTTATTTCCTGGTGATAATGTGTATTTTCTGCTCCTGAATTCTGAGGTGCATCTCTGTCACTCTTTGCAGGATTTCTAAACCACGTTTGTTACTCTGTTGTCCCAAATTCCACCTTTTCAAAAGCTTGTTGTGCTTGATCCAGTCTTTTTCTCCAGCTCCAGAGTCTGGATCGCATGGAACTTCAACAATTTCAGTCATTGGAAAGGCTGAATAGCATTTTCCTTCACTTAATGAGAGAATTGATAAAAGAGGTAGAAAACTTGGAAGGCAAATTCCAGGAAGTTCAGACACCAGTGGCAGCTGAGGCACATTGCAAATACCTTCATAACATTCCCTAAAATACTTCTTTAGTTAAAATTAGTTATAATTTGTGAAAACACATTTCTTCTTTGACGTCAGCTGGGTTACCAAGTTCTTTTAAACCTGAAATTAGAGAATTAAATTCTGGCTTTGATGAAATAAATGGTGAAACTCCCCTTCATTTTATCGATGCCAAGATTTCAGCTATGACTATTTAGGAAAAAGAACTTGGCATTCCAGGGGTTACCTCTGCCCCCACCAAGCTTGTGCAGGGTTGTTTCTTAGCATGGATTTTCTAGAGTTTATTTTCCAGGCTCCTTCTAAACAGTGGAGCTTTCCTTTACTGTCCAAAGTACATTTATTCCACAACCCCATAGATTTTGTTCGTGCTGGACTTTAAATCAACCATCAAATGCCCACAGGTATCTTCAAAGGCTTCTGAAAAAAAAGAATGGTTTACAGGGGTGTTTTTTGCTTTGCCAGGATTATGATTTGTTATCCACCTCATGGGTTTTTCAGCAGACCCCTGCACTGAGCATTCCTATTAATGGCCTGGCTGTATTTAGCTGGATAAAAACCATTCAGCCCCGTGTGTGTAATAGTTACATTTCTGTGATATACATACTGGGTAAAAGCTTTCTCATTTTCATCATTTGGACAGGTGGGCTCTGCTAAATCATGTGCAGCGCTCAGGGCAGGCTGACAGTGTGGTGGGGGGTAAAGAAAACCGCAGGCAACTGCTGCAGGAGGCTGTTCCTGAAAGCCTTGACCCAATGTTTAAACCCAAAAGAGGCTGAAAATGATATTAATTTCTTTTCTTTTCCCCTACCTTGTGAGAGCAGTAAGAGCTGTGCTTGCCTTGCCCGTGCCATACTCAGGTTGGTGTTGCAAACCTGTTTTCCTTGGAAGCTCTTTTCCTTGGCCCCCCAAAGCTGTGCACTCCCCTCTGCCCCAGTCCCTGTGCTGGGCACACCTAAAACAGACCCAGCTCTGCAAACTGGGAGCCTGAAACCCTGAACTGGTCAAGTTTATCCGATACTGCCTGGAATTTGCTTCCCATCTGCGTTTCCCAGTCTGTAAGATGAAGTCTGTGTTCAGCTGCCCGTTTAAAATATTTTAAATATTGGTTTTAACACTCCCCCCACCCCTTGCAGTCTCCACTAACTCTGGGTACCCCACAGCACATGGGGAGCAGATAAATAATCCCCCAGGGCCACATTCCAGAGGCTGAGGATGCAAGTTCACAGTTAACCTGAGTGCCCTGACCCAAACCGGTTCAGATCCACACCGCTTTACACGAGGCAAAGTTTGGCCCCCAGCTGCAATTTCTCCACTCGAATACCTTCATTTTCTGCACTGTATCTCACGTATTTCCGTGTCTCTGGCCCAGCTTCAGCTGTAGTAGCTGAAGTGCCACAATCAGTTTGGAAAAAGAGCTTTCCTGCTCGTGATCTTTATCTGGAGGGGGGAAAAATCAGTTCATTATGTGCATAAAGAGAGCGAGGATTCCTGGAGGATGAGGGACACTAATCCAGCGAGCAGCCAGCAGCAGAGCACACCTTTTCCATCTCATTGGTCTCCCCTAAGCTTTTACATCGTTTTCTGCTAACTTGTATTTTCATTCCTTTTATTTTTAATTTAACACGACCTTTTCCTAAGTTACAAACACGTTATCAGTGACAATGCCATGGTTTTCTCTTTTAATTTGTATCCCTTGCCTGCTCCTCTCCTTGCCTAAACACAGGATTGCTTTTGCTGTTTCCCGTGCTCGTGTGTGCACATTTGTGCTCTCTTTGTCGTCTTGCACTGTCCCACACCCCCTCATCATCTTTAGTGTCTCTGGTTTTATCCTGTAGTAGAAATCCTTTACAGGATTCCTTTTTACCTTGCAATTGTGCTGTTAAAAGGAAAAGGAAAAAAAAAAAAGAAACAAAGAAAAAGAGAGAGAAGCTTTAGCTTACCTTGGAACCTCAGCCAACAGGAGTTCCAATGTGAGAGAAAATGGAAATAATCAATAAATGCACTTTGCAGTCTGGTCAATGTCAATGGCATTCATTTGGGTTTTGTCTCAAACGATCAGAATCATTTCACTTTCTCAGTTATTGGTCGCTTCCTGTTCAAATACAAACAGCCTCACTCCGTGTGTGAAAACACAATATTTGTATTTTCCATATATGAAATATGAAAATCCCTTGGGATATCCCACATGACCTGGTTCGTGCCAACCACGTGTTAGGAAGAAGAATATCAGTGTTTTCCTCTAAAACCTGAAAAGTTCAAAGCCACAAGCAGCATTTCTCCAGCAAATCATTGCCACCTCACGTTGATTGCTGATCCCTGTGCTGCTGGAGTGGTGCTGGTTCCCCACAGCCTGGATGTCTGTCCTTCCACTCAGCTCCTCGTGGCTGCTGAAGGTGCCACATGTCCTCTGCCAGCCTGGGGGGGAAATTCAGATTGTGTATCAAGGGCTTACTTTGATGCATAACTTTCTGGGAGACACGTCACCAAAATCAACCCTGGAGCCTGTCCCGTTGGGAGTGGGAACTCATAAATAGAGCCAAAGTTAATTGGCCCACCTCAAGCCCCAAAAATGACTATTAATTGTCTTAGCTAGAGGTTTGTGGCTAAAGTTGTTGTTTTAATGAAAAGCCTTTCAAATTGCTCTTTAAAAGGATATGCTTCACCACTTTTATTAGTTGTTAATTCCATTTTTAACTACCTATTGTTGGCAATATCCTCTTAGCTTGAATACAATCTCTTTTCCTAGCGACTCTATCCATTTTTAGTTCATTGATTCACTGGTTGTTGTTTTTTTTTCTTCCCTGGATTTCTAAAGCAGGAGGAGTTAAAAGAAATTCTTAATTGTTTACTTCATTGTTTGGGCACTGGTATCAGCATTGACATCTGGAGGAATATAAACAGATTTGAAAGACTTTTCCTTGTTCCTGTACTGAAGGGAGCTTTGCGATGTTAAATTGATTTAAGTTGCCAAATATGGGTCAGATAAACTGAAATAATCTTTCCTGAGTTAATGTTGTTCTTTCTGGCTGCTTAAATGTAGGGTTTTTTTGGTATTAAATAATGTCTGGAGGCTTCAAACAGCATCAGATTCTGATATCCTGGGGATCAGTGGTTAACCCTACAACAAGGGCTTGGGTTTTACTCTGCTGTGTTAAATCTCGTGTCTTGGAATTGCTCTTACTCCCACCACGACTTCTTCCCTTCTGTGGCTGAATTCTGAGTTTTGCGTTTACCCAAAGCGCTGGGGATTTTGTGGGACGCCTTCGAAGAGGAGAGGCAGATCTGAGTGGAAATCAACCTCAAACACCCCCAGCTGGGACAGAGCTGCCCCAGGGAGCAGGGACGAGATCCCAGATCTGTTTGTGGGTCCCATGTGTGAGATTTCCATGGTGTATCTGTGGTTTTTCATGGAGAAATGGAAGAGGGCCTTGGAATCTGCCATGTAGCTTTGCCAGTAGAGAAATAATTAGCAATTCATTAGTTTCTCTGGAAATTCCTGCGTTTGGACACCCACAGCTGCACTTCTGTGATGTGAACAAGCAGCCAAGGTTGGAGGTTGTGGGCAGGGAGGATCTGCTGGGGTTTCAAACTGGTTTGTGTGGAGCAAAGCACTGAAACCAGTGTGAACATCACCCGTACAGGGCACCCCCACTCATCATTTACTGCTCAGCTTGGAGGCTTGGGGGAGCTCAGGGCTCAGCCAAGCCCTGGCACCGGCCCCTCTTCCCAAAGGTGCAGCCCCGTGGGGATTTTCCCTTGGCATTTCGTTTGGCAATCCATGGGAACGTTCCATTTATTTCCTCTAACATCTAAATCATTAAAAGAAAAGCTTTGGGGTGCAATATGAGAGTGACAAAGATAATTACAGTTTTAAAGCCTTAAGAGGTTTCATGCATCATATAAAATTTTACATTCCACCACCAATTTAAATCAATTACGATCTTTAAATCTATAATTGTGCTATTTAAAGCATTTTAAAGGGCACAATGCATGTGGTATTTCACTGCGTTCCCGAGTATTTCCACAACAGATCTATTTATTGTGTGAAAGCATCTAGAGGCTATTAAAAGCTGATCAGAGGCATTATTAACTCTTTAGTCTGGCTCCTTAATGCAAAGAGCAGAAATGCTTAAGCGTTATTTATCACTCGGTCCCAGTTGTGCTGGGTTTCTGAGCCTTTGGTCACGATGATTGTGGCAAAGCCTGGAACAGATCACGCTCGGTGTCCTCAGCAGCAGCTCCTCTGTGCTCAGCTCAGCAGGGATTTGCTTTCCTGCTGCACCAAGGCAAGGAAACAGACACTTCTCGGATTTATTCTTTCCGTGCTGGGTCTAGATCAGTGCGCAGGTAAAGATGGGGCTCTTTATTCCTCCTGCAAAGCCTTCTTCCTCCCCGTGTTTCGTTTACATCAAGGGGCTTCACTCCCTATTTAAGCTACTTCATTATTACTGTTTTTAGGAAAAAACTGTGGTTGTCTTTCAAAATCCTGAACCGGGAGTTTCAAGGGAATATTGTTTTGGTGACTCTTAGCATTTTTGTTTTAATGGAAGTTAAGACATCTGATGTTTCTAAATTCATGCAAAAATTGAATTTCTGATCAACATCTTTTCCTTCAACTTTGCTCCACCGAGATTTTCAACTGTACAAAGATAAGGAAGCACAAGCGAAGGACTGGAAGTCAATCAAATTAAAATATCTCCATAATTGTTCTTCAAAGATATATGGAGTGGCAAGGGGCTCCATATTTCCAGTCATTCTAACAGCAAACCTTGGCTGCCCAACTGTTCACGTATTCAGGCTTGAAAACAAACAAAAAGCCACACAACAAAACCAGCCAACCAAAAAAAAAAAGAAAGGAGAAAACAATACCCACTGTCTTTCATTAGCAATTACTGCTGGGGAAAACGTGAGATATTCCCGTGTCCACATCAGTGCAGCTCAGATGGTCATTAGTGGGAGCTGATGGCAATAAAATACTCCTCAAATAATTAGTCAGCTTTTGGGGAGGGCTGAGGGGAGGGGAGCTGCTTGGCGCTTTTCAAACATTATTTCGAGTGGGAGTTTTGTTGCTCTGTAGGCAAATGCCAGCCCCGTTTTTGACAGGAATCTCCATTTTCATGGAAACGGTTTTGAAGAATGAGTGGACACAACCTGGGCGCCTTTTTATGAAAATGGAGCTGTGGGTAAATGCCTCTGGTGGTGCAGGGAGTGCTGCTTGGAAAGAGCCTTTTACACTTTAATTCCAAACCCAAATAGCCCAGAATACCAACAGCAAAAACTGGTTTTCGTCTTAAATAACTGGGATTCACTGGTTCATGTGTTCCCCTGGGAATCAGCAGTGGTGAATGGTTTTGCTTCCTAAGGAATAGGCAGGATTTTCAGTGCTTATAAGCACTGAAATATATAAATATAATATATATATATGTATTTTAAAATATAACAATTATAACAATATTATAGTACATATAATAAAATAAATGTATATTATATATTCTATAATATATCATATAAAATATGTTCTATTATATATGTATAATATATGATATATTATCTACGATATAATATATAATATTTATAATAATTAAAATAATTCTTCATTCCTTGGGGAAGTGTGACCCAATGGGACCTTAGAGACGGTTCTTCTCTATTAATACTTGGGATCGAGAATGCAAAACGTGGGGCATCATCTGGATGGAGTGGAATGTTGAAAAAACAGTCTTTTAAATCAACGATAACTAAAGGCCAATTTCTTGGAATCATAGAAAGAGAAGGGAATCCAGGCTGTAAAGATTCCATATCTTCTATTACTTCATTGATTTTTCTGAGATCATTTTTCTGAGATCACCCTAACTGTCCCGAGAGTTGAGACAGTGCTGGGAGCTCTCCCCACTCAGCACAGGGGAAATGGGACGCAGCACCTTTCTGCAGAGGGTTTCCTCTGGGAGCACGGGCTGCAGGAGCTCGTTTGAAAGCATCCCCTGGCTGCTGTTTTGTGTCGAGGGGAGGATTTTGTTCGTGTTCCAGCATTTCCAGCACTGACTCGCAGGGAAGGCACAGAGCCGGGAGGGGAAAAGCCAGGAAAGGTGCTTCTGTGTGACCTCAGATGTGCCCATGGCAGCTGGCTGGAGGGTTAAATATCCATTTCCAGCCCTGTTCCCATTTGCCAGACTTTAGGATTGCAGTGGGGCACTGCCAATAAGATTTCCCTTCTCTTGCTTATTAAAAACAGAGCAGATTGATCTGTTAACCCTGCAGGGCTCTGGCTCCTGCCTGCCAGAGACTCTTCCTTTTCCTTGCTGCTTTTCCCTCCCGAGAGGAGTTCGGGGCTGCTCTGGGGTGTGACAGCAGGCGGTGGCAGCTCCCCTCCCGGAGCACAGACCAGGAGAAGCTGCAGAGGGAGTTGCTGTGGCAGGTGCAGGGGGTTTGGCAGTGCTCCTGCATCCCTGGCACTGCCAGGATCCCACTCTTTGGTGCCCTGGGCGGGGCTGTGCCACACCCGGAGCATCCCGGGGCTGCCTTTCCGCAGGGATCCTGAGCTGGATGAATTGACTCCCTCACCTGGGGCCGAATGAAGCTGTGGCTCTGAGCAAAAGGCCAAGGCCATTAAAACTGGAGTAAAATAGGTGGTGGAGAGGGAAATCGAATTTTTGGGTGTTGAAGCTATCGAGTGGTTCTGTCTGAAGTTACTGCGTTAAAAAGCAGCAAAGAAACCACCACAAACCTTCAAAATGGGAGAGGTCTGCTGTTAAAAACCATCAGGGCTGGCATATTTGGGGGAATCCGGGGTTTATTTTTTAATCTGTTCCTTTGAGGGCAAGCTCCATAAAGCTGTTGGTGTTGGAGGTTGAATGCAACAATCTCCATAAAGAAAATGCCATCCAAGTGCAATATTTCTCAAAAAGTAAAAAAAAAAAACCTACGCTGCGTTACAAATATTTTTCCCCCCAAAGTATCCAGAGAAGCAGCCCAGTAAATAATGTCACTACAGGCTAAATAGATTTGGAGATGATAAGTCTTTTATTTTTGCAATAATAGTAGCAAATAAAAAAAGGCCATTTAAAATCTGAACAATGTTTTTTATGTTCAAATAACAAATATAAATTTCCGAGTGGTTATCTCCATATTTCTTAATGGTAATGCATTCTCAGTTCTAACTCCAGCAAATACCCATTTCCACTCCAGAATTAAGTTATCCTATAAAGTATCAGCAACTGATAGGAGGAATTTATAGTGAATATAGAGATTATTGATTCTTAATGTATGAAGGATTCATAACGCAAACATCAGTGGCAAAATATTTTTGCATTTTATTTTTATATTTATTTGGAAAGTCTATAACTGCAATGGCTTATTTTACTAAACTGAGAAAAAATATAAAATGCTGTGGAATACTCTTAGCTACAAAGTTAATAAGTGCTTAGATGGTTGGATAAAATGTGGTTTTCTTGGAGTAGGATGCACCCAAAGAATCAGTTTAGGATTTCTGAGCATCACCATTGAAGGATGTTCACCCTCCTGCAAGTGCAGCAAAGCCAGAGCATCACTCAGAGCTCTGTGCTAACAATCAGAGATGGACAAACAACCAGGAATGATCATCCTGGGAAGTAATCTGATTTTTCTAACAGGTTCTTAGCAGCCCTGGCGTCCCCTAAACAGCCCTTTCAGACACACATGAAGAGCAGTGAGAGCTTTCACGGGGGAACAGCTCCACTTCCATTTCCCAAGGGGTTTTTTTTTTTTTTCTGTGAAAGCAATCACTGCAGGAACACGAGACTTTTAAACTCACAAAAATAACTCAGCGTTGCCCTTTTAAATTGTTTCCACTGACAACCGGAGTCACGGTGGCATTTGTTCCTGCAGATCCCAGCACACACATGTATCCATAATGATCCATCCCTCGGATGGCACAGTTCTTCTGTGCTTGCTACCTGTCAGGCTTGTACTCCAGAACCTTGAATATCAGTGACTCACTAATGTTTTATGATATTTTACCTCACTTTATGGTAGTCATTTATGACAAGACCAGAATGACATAAACTGCCATAAAGCAAAGCAATGCAATCACACAAATGACCATAAATCAAGATAGCAACAGAAAAAGGTCATAAAAAGGGAAGAAAATTGGAGAAAACAACATTTGAGTTCAGATTCCGAAGTCTGGAGTTAGCAGCAGCAAACTTCAGGACAGATGGATGTGAGCAGGCAGAGAATTCAGTGTTCCACTGATAGCAATCATTTTGGGAGGCACTGACAGTGATGCACGGCTGGGCTTTCGTTACTTTTGAGGCTGTTGTGATGTACAAAGAGTTTATTGCAGGTGTGTGAATGGGCTTTTTTTTCTCCTGTGAAGTTATCTGAGCTTTGTCCTACACCCCAAGCAATTCCCAGCTCCGATGACCTTTGGAACAACTCTCCTCTAATCTCCATTTATCTTTTGTTTTAAATGGAAAATGTTGTCCTGGTAAGCAAGCTGGCCGCCTGTAAAACAATGGGATCACGATGCTGTTCCCTTGGAAGGCTTTTCTGGGTGTGGGGGAGCAGCTCCCAACCCGGGTGGGAATTGGGGTGTCCAGGGTGGTCAGTGGGGATCAGACAAATTTAGGATTGTGGTTGGGTGGAGCTGGAGCCGTGGTTTTCTGTGAGGTCCCCTCGCTGATGGGGACAAGGGCAGGACCGAGTGACATCAGGGAGCTCGGGATCGGAGCCTGGTGGGGCAGCAGGAGCTGTAAGCAATGAAGTGGAACGGGACGTAAACCACACCTTAAAGTTATACCCCCATAAAAATGAGAAACTGCTGGTGGTGCAGATAACAGCATTTATGAGGAGAATTTATGGGCTGCTCATGTGGTATAAATATATACAGTACACAAACACCAGTGGGAATAAATTCCACCGGACAACCCTGTTATTTTAACAGTAACCTTGAAAATATTATGTTATTTAACTGGAGAAAGTGTTAAAGGAACAATACATAATTTAATCTCCTCCTCTCCCCTGTCCAGCTCACCTCTGTTTTAGCAGCAGTGATGTTATAAGAAGTGCATTAAGATAAACACTGACAGTTAATTGCATTTATTTTAACATCCTCGTGCTTCTCCATCCACCCCCTTGTGCTTTCAGCCTGTTTCTGAAGGAGCTGAAGTGCTCAAAAAACTCTGAGGACATATTTTTATCCCCAATCTTGATCCGAGACCTCTCATTCCTTCCCTGCTGCGTTTCTCTGTTCCCGAAGTGAGTTGCTTTCCTCTCCTGTAGTATCACTTGTGCTCACAACTGCCAGAACCATTTCTGGTCATTCCTTTAAATTCTTCCTTGTCAGAGGACACCAGCGTAGTAAACGGAGATGACAGAAATGTCGCAGATGAGCAGAGGAAAAAAAGAGAAAAAACAAACTAAAAAACCCCAGAGCACTTGATCTCCTGAGCAGGGAGCCGAGCTGGGGAGCCAAGAATCAAACGGAGAGGAGCAGCACAGGGCTGAGCAGCCTGGTTCCCTTCTGTCCCTCAGCAGGAGAACTCCTGGGATGGCTGGGGTGGCTCCAGCTCTCTCCTTGCCGGGGCCAGGGTGGTTTCACCTGCCCTGGCACAGAGAGAGGAGATCCCAGCAGCGCTCCCAGGTGTACGGGACATGGAGAAAGGGCTGGGGATCCCTGCAGAGCTGCAGAGCCTGGGAGCTCCCCCTCATCTGAATTTCCTGTTAATTCCCTATCCAGAGCAGGAGGCAGCATTGGGGAAAGGAGAATGCCATGCCCTGCGCTTTGGAAGAAAATTTGTTTGCCTTTCCAACTCTTCCCAGCTCCAATTTCAGGAGTTGTTCACCAAGGTGTAAATTCCCTTTCTCTGCCTGTGCTCCTGCTGCCAAGAAAGTAAACTAGGACAAGTTAACAGAGTGATCCAAGAGGAAAGGAAAAGCTGGGATCTTAATTTTTGATGCAGTCTATGTGTTCTCATTATTACATTGTCTGTTTGTATTACTTTTGATTTATAATGTAATTGGGGAACTATAGAAATGTTAATGGGAAAGATACTGTTCTGAATATGACAAAGTTGTTTACTAATTGTTGCCTTTAACTTGGGCTAATTTTGTAGTATTGAAATATTTAAAAATGTTTTATTTCTTTATTTTTGGGTTGTCACGAAAGCATTGTTTGGTTTCAACTCCATTCTCAGATGAGCTGAGCTCCCTCCCCTTTTAAAAGTAGGAAAATAGTGCAAATTAAAAATTTGTTACACTGGGGTTCAGTCTCAAACCTTTAGGCAAGCCCATCCATTTTGTTAAATATTTAGATGAGAAATCGTTGCTTGGCTGTTTATTTATTTATTTTTCCAACATCCACCGTGCTGCTCATTATCTTAGGGGAGATGGAGAATATTGCAATGATTATTAGTAAGCCTGGTAATGAGATTACTGAACCATTTGCAGTTGACTTTTTTTTTTCTGATGCGTAATTACAGGGGTTTATTTACAGTGCCTTTAGAGGGTTTGGTTTTGTTTTTGCCTTTTAATGATTCACATTTCTATCCTTTGTTCTCCGTGGAAGGGGTAAGATTGGATCTCTGGGTGTTTTGCCTTTCTCCCTTCCCAGCACTCCCCCTGAAATGAGTTTTACACTTCGGATGGAAGCAGGCAGCTCTTACCCAGCCAGGTGATCCCCATCCTGAAAGCTCTGTTATACCTGAGTCATCTGCCTGATATGAACTGGGAATACTCAGGTAAATGGGATTATCTGTGCCTTTCTCCCGGGTGATTCTCCCCGCCCGTGCTCAAGTCAATGGAGAGAGTCTCATCGACTCTCTTTGGCCTTGTCTGTCTCATAAATGTGATTTATTAATAGAAAACAGTGGAAGGGAAGAGCTGCTCTGCAGGCCTTAAATATCTCATAACTGGGAGTTGTTAAGGTTGGTCACATCATTGTCACATTTATTACTCCCATTCTCCACTGTTGCCCACTTTTCCACCAAAACAACTGTGAATTCGACTGTGATTTTAGTGGAGGATTCCTGGTGTTGAGGGGAAAAAAAGAAGATGAGATTCGGGGCAGTTACTGGGAACAGGTACAGCGAAGTCCTTGGGGAACAGGGAACTGTGGAATAAGGATGGTGCTACAAGGCTTATTCTGGAAGAGAGAACCCTTTATTTAGAGGTCACAAGGGTTCGACCTGTGAAAATCCAGTATCTTTGTTTGCCTGGTGGCTCCAATCTGTAGATGGAGTTAAAGGTCTCCCATTGCCTCGGTGGGCTCGGTTTCATTGCAGGGCAGTGAAACTTTTAAAGCTCTTTTTGCCTCCTTGTTTTGCCAGATTTATTTACAATAGGTTCAATTCTGAATTCAGGTGGAAAGATGGGAAAATTTTATGCACCCAGCTTTAATCACCTAAATAGTGCACGGGCAAAAAGACGAAATTTGGGGTTAATATATGGCATTAAAGGTATGGCTCTAACCCAAGCTATTATTTAGAAATCAGTGGGATGTTTCATTTGTAAAAATTGCAAATTCTGGGATTCCTTTCATGTTTGAAAGCAGATCTGCGTTGAACACTTGAAATTTATATAAATCCACAGTTAAAATGCCTTAAATGCAAAATTTATCTTTTCCGTCAGCAGCGAGCAAGTCACTTGCTGTAAAAACCCAAAACCACACAGAACATTTCAGTTTAGCTGCAAAAAAATAAGAATGTAAAAAAAAGAAAAAGAAAAAAGCCACCAAAAAACAAAAGGACAAGAAGCTCCAGAATAATTGCATTTGCTTGCAGAATAATGCCAAAGCTAAAAACTTGTTTATTTTATCTCAGGATGTGTCTGTTGACTGCTTCATTACAGCAAGAATAAAACTGCACCACAAAAGGATCCGTGACTTATCCAAGGGAATTTAAAGCCAGATCCCAGACACCCTGGCTGTAACAGAAATAAATTAAATGGATCAAGTCTGTGGAGAGTCAGTGGAAGGGAAGGAAGATGATCACTCCCAGTATTTAACTCACATTCCAGCCACGAGCCGTAATGCTGAATCCACCTAAGTCAGGATTAAAACCCAGCACAGCCCTTTATTTTTAATGTGCCACGTGTTTATGTTCCTCTGAGCTGAGGCTGTGAGAGCTGGTTCACAGCACTGCTGCATTCTGCTCCTTTTTCCTCTAAAAGCACATGAATAATCTCAGCTGAGGTGCACAAGGCAGTGGCAGCCACCACGCACACGCTTGATTTCTGAACTGCTGCATTAGAGGGAGAGCACCTCATTAGAATAAACCCTTTCTTAGAAAGAAAAAGGCCCAAAAAACCCCTCTGCTGAACAGCCAGGGTTAATTTTACTCCGTGAAATTCCAGATTCAGCTAAAGCGCCACCACCTCGTTGGGATAACTTGTCACACTGCTGGAATTTAAGCACCAGTGATCTACTGGGAGTAAACATCCTCGTGTACAGTGGCTAAAGGATGGGCACCCTGGGGTTTCCACAAGCCTCCACACCATATATTGATGCAGGGCTCGTTCCTTCCCCAGCTTCTGAAGCACAATTAATCATCTCACTCAGGTGCCCTGTGTGGTCCATAGTTAATATTACACGTTGACTGGGGAAGGAAGCTTTGGGGAGGGGGTCTGGATGATCCAGGAGAAATGTGGCACCTCCTTTAGATTCAGCAGTGAGGTGAGGTTGGGTCTGCGTGGTGAAGATTGAGCTGCTCCAGTCTGAAAGATGAGGAGTGATGAGAGTGTTTCTCTTTCACCCCTTGCCCCCAACACTTGTAGAATCCTCTCTGTTCAAACACTGCCCCGGCGCTAATTTTTGCCAAAAGGGAAAGAGAGGGTGAAAAATCATTAATTCAATTTCTCACTGGTTTGCTTCTGGTGATTGCTGTCACTTCAGGTAATAGCTTGTCTGTGGTTCTGACCCAATTCTTACACCAGTCCTTCCATACTCAACCAATTAATCTAATGGTTCATTAATTGCAAACATCTGAAATCATTAGAACCTGATTGAGCACAAAAGCATCAAATCCTGCGAAGCTGTGACTGCTTAGCCAGCAAATGGTCTCATTGCAAAGGAATGTCAATGTTTATAGTAAATGTAACCTAAACTAGGGTGTTCATTGACATATCCCTCCATTTGTATACAACGGCTCTGACATCTATCAGTTCAAGAGTGCATGATTTATCCACTGCTATATCCTGGAACTGACAAGCCAAAGATTACAGCTTAACCTACATGAAAGCAGAGGCTGTATGTATTCCTAAAATAAATATTTAGTAACTGACAAGCTCTGGTTAATATTAATTCCTGATAGAAAGCAGTCAATTTAAGCTTACTTCATGCCAAAATCTATTTGTATTTTGTAAATCATTTTTCATGAATACAGTCTAGAGGATCTCGAGGAAACGTGTGAGTGGGGGTGGGTGGCTGCATCACTTGCATTTTGTCTCTCCCACATCTGCATTAAGGAGAACCCTTGGTGTGCCTGGGAAGTGGGGAAGGGCACACACAGCACTGGGATGGGGGCTGGAGAATGGAGATGTAATTAAGTGAATTTAGTGAGTGTGAAAGATGCCAAACTGGGCATTCTGGAGTTATGGAGCCTCCTGTTTTTCCGTGGGGGACGCAGCACAGGTAGCACTAAACATCACTGCCAAGTGGCATCAGGGGTTCATTCCTCTGTCACCTTGGCGTGGAGACACGTCCAGACCTTGTCACGTGCACCCACGACGTCTGTCTGGCATTTTTCTCTTTTCCTTTCTTTCTTTTGAGTGCTCTGCTCTGGTTGACAAGGTGGTGATTGGTCAAAGGCCGGACTCGATGATCTCAGAGGCCTTTTCCAACCTCAGTGATTCTGTGATTCTTCTTCTGTTTGTTTTCAGAGGCTACTGATTGTTCTGCTGACAGATGAATAGGGAAGGAGATGAAAATGTCCATTAGAATGTTCCTGAGCACTGGCACTCCCCAAAATGTTTGTGCCTTGCTGCTCTGGTGGCAGCTGCCTTCCCACAGGGTCCAGTCTGGCCCAGCATGGATTTTGTAAGGGGGAATGGTATTTTCCTGTTGAACACATGTTTTGATAGAGGTCTTCATAGAAAAACTCAGTGGGCTGCTCAGTTTGGGGTTACAAGTGTGAAATTTTGTGCCTGATGCAGACACGAGTTCATCCTGCCCCTGCACAGGACAGGTGTGTATTTGTTCATTTTTTTATATATCTGACTGGTCATGTAACAAAGGTGAGCACTGTGTGTTCATCAGACAGGATAAAATTGTGGATATACCTGCCTAGGTCTGTGTTTAGCCCCTCAAACCTCCTCTAGAAATGTGTGTGTAACTCATCCCCGTGCTCCTAAAAGGGAAGCAGGAGGGAAAGGACCTGGTTCCATCCTTCCCAAACTGCAGTCACAGTGAGCAGCCCACGCCGTCGTGTCCAGCACTGAAATATTCCCATTTAAAAGCTGGATAGTAAGGGTGCAGAATGATCCCAAAGTCAGCTTAAACAGCAGTCGGTGTGAGCAGGAGCCTTTTGCTCCTGAAGATAACAGCGGGGAGGGCTTGGAGAGGAGCAGGGAGAGCCGGGGCTGTGGAGGAGAGGTTCCAAGACAGGAGAGGAGCAGGCTGTGCGCTCCTGGCAGGAGATGAGCACTGGCAGTAGCCCTAATGATCCGGGGCAGTGGCCTGAGGAAGTCCTTGGAGTGTGGTTTCCTTTATCACTTTTACTGGGCTGCCCTTTGGGGATGAGTTACGATCTGCTGGTTTGATCTTTTGTATTGTGTGCGGGGTTATTGCACCTTTTAGTTCCTGACAACAGTAGTAAAGCTGCCAAGGATTACTTAAAGTGTGGGAATGTTTATAAGAACTCAGCAAAGGAGAGTGCCTGGTGTGCAGAGGGCTGGGAGAGCAAGAAACATCAGCAGCCACCGGCAAAACGGGGCGCTGGCTGCAGCACCTCCCTTTGGAGTGACCTGTTCCAGCTGCTGGGATGAGCCTTCAGCAGAATCCAAGGGCCAGGAGCAATGTAAATCCTGAAAAGCACAATTCCAGGCTGGATCCGTGCTTGTTTTCGATGAGAACGGCGCGTGATTCTCAGGATTCCTGTATGTTCCCATCCGCTGTGGAGTTACTGCAGACGAAATCCCAAAGCATGTTTGCTCTGAACATGAAATTTTCGGTTTTTGACAGTGTTCTAATGGAATCATAGTTCAAAATATTCCGTGAAAACATTACACTCCCCCGTCATTAAGGTGAATTTTGTTTGCATGCTCTTTTCCCAGAACACTGATGTTAATTTTTGCTTAACTTTAGTCTTACAAGGTATGAAGCAATTTAACAGACTCGGTAACCTTTCATTAAAGTTCAGTGCAGTACTTAAGCATGTTGGGTGCATTAATTGTTAGCTGACAGCTATTATTTCTGCGAAACCCTTTTGTAGGAAAATTTCTGCTTGATGGATTGGATTTTACAAAATTTGCATTTCACTGAGCCAGAGTTAACTGGTGCTTAGAGCTACAGCAGGTATTTAAATTGGAAAACAATCATTCTTTAAACTATTGTTAAATATCTGTTAAAACTATGAAACTTGTTTAGGATAAACTGGATTATGGAGCTCACATCCCTGCAGTGCTGGCTTTGACACATCGTTATAACAAAACCGGGTTTGAATATAGATAGAACTGAGGTCTGCACCAGTCCTGAGTGCTGGCACGAGGGAAACCAGGGAAATCAGCAGTTTTGTGTTTCCACAGCCCTGCTGGAGAGCTGGAGTCAGATATATGTATTTCCTGAGGATGCTATTAGGGGGTAATGCAGGGTGAGCAGCTCTCCCCGGCGCAGGGGAGTGTGGAATTTCTCAGGTAGTAAACTCGGAAGGCTTTAATGGATTAGCGGAGTTCTCCTGGCCGCTGACTTTGCGATGACCCTTGCGTGCAGCAGCCCCAGCTCGCAGAGCTCTGCACCAGCCGCAGCAAGAGCGGAGCACCAGGGGCTTTTCCAGTTTGCTCACTGGGATTCAGCACGGGGGATGCGCTGGGGAAGGAGTGGGAAACGGCAAATCTCTGCAGAGGAGGAGGAGGAGGAAATGCAGTGATAAAAGAGGGGTAAAGCACCTCGGGAAGAACGTGAGAGCTCTGTGCTTGGGCCAGTGGGTGCCGAGCCCTCCAGAAGAGAGAGCAGAGCAGCTGGCAGGGGCTGGGGCAAAAATGAGAGTTTAACAAAGGCAAAGCTCACACGCAGCGAATGAGAACATCAGATCTGTCAGCTTGGAGGGATCTGGCTCATGATGCTGGCCTCCAGTGAAGATGCTGGGAGGGCTGAGGACCAAGAAAGAGGAAACCAAACTGTCCGACAAAGGATGAGCTGAGCTGAGGGAGGAGTTACAGAGCACAGAACATTCCTGAATTGATAAGATCAAGTATCACAGAGATATTTATTTATGAGTGAGGAGCGCTGGATCTATGTTGTTGTATATACTCTGATTTTATCAGTGATCCACCAGCATTAGGAGCAGTTGAATTTATTTTTTTTTCAATACACATCTGTGCATTCTCTCTGATCACAGCTCCATCCATGCTCTCATCCCTCCTGGTTGCCAATACATTCCAGTGAAACCTGGGGAAATAGAAATCCAGGAACATTTCTGGAGAGTAATGACCATAAATATACAAGGAACAGCACCAATATTGTATTATTATTTTTTTTACTCAAGTGGTTAAAAATGTAACACAATTTTTCAATAATGACAGAATAAATTAATATTTTTTTGATTATGTCAAAGATCTGAGTAAGAGTTGAGTCATGCCTACCTATCAGTAAATCAATTACGTGCTGTAATTTGGTAAATTTAGCTGACTTTAACCACTAATCTTGGATGCTTTATTAAATACAGAAGAGTAGCAAGAAATTCCTTAGATCATCAGTATTATCTCATCAGGAGTGGAAAGTGAATGTTACTTCCTTCCATATCCTAGCAATCTGATGGGGAAAGGAGAGACACAGACAGAAAAGTGAGTTACTTAATTATTCAAGAAGGAGTTTCCTCTTCAGCAAATTCCTCTCTCAGCTCAGCCAAACCTTGTCATTACATGGCTTCTAATTTTAGGAAGAATTCGGGTAGCAGGTCAGAACTTCAACATTTCCCTGCAGGGTCCATGGCACAGAAAATGGTCATGTATTTTCATTTCTTCATTAATTAAGGGTTCCATAAGTGTCTGGTGGTGAGACCCCACACCCTCAAGTTCTTCGTGCGTTCTCTTCCTTCAAAAATGTTCTTCATTTTTGCGCTCAGGAAGGGAGGAGGGAGGAAAAACCCAACAATGCTGCAATTTTAGCAGCATCCACCGCAGTGTCCTTTCCATCCCCACGAGTCCATTATCCCCCAGGTCCCTTGCATCTGTCACTGGATGGGAACGAGCCCCTCGGGTGGAATGCGATCGATACCTTGACCTTCAGCAAAATCCTTTGTTTGTATCAAGTAGACAATGAAAAAAAAAAACCATATTAAATGGGAAAATAGCGTTTTCATGCTAGGTAGGATACAGAATCCATGAGTGCTGAGTTTGGGCACTGCTTGGGAAATGGAGACAGCGGGGTAGAAATCTGAGTTATTGCCACCCAGACTGCTCGTGACCTCTGGGAAATCTGTGAGATGGACGCTGAGATCTGCCACATTTGCACTTTGCACTGGGGTCACCCCTACGCAGGCAGTGATTCTTCCAAGGTGTAGTATCTGTTAGAAAAATGAAAATAAAAAGGAAGCAGAGCTCATTTAGGGAATCTTCGTGATGGGGTGTGGCAGGAGAGGAAAAGCAGGAGGATCTACAGAGAGATCACGTGAAGCAGAGCTTGAGAGATCAATTTTACGTTGGTTAAAGCAGAAAATTGGCCATCTTTTCATAAGGGAATTGACATAATTGTGTTCTCATGTTTTTAAAATGAAGCATTCCCCAAGGCAGTGAAGGCTGGGGAAAATATCTCAGTGGAAGTGCTGGGCTTTAAAAAATCTAAAAAGTGGGTTGTCACTTATGAGGTGCTCTGAGAGTCAAAGTTAAAGGACCTGTGGTAAAAAGATGTTCTTGGGATGGTCAGGTTTCCCTGGTGATGTTACTGGACTGGTTGGGAAACGTGGAAAAACATGAGCAGGAATGTTAGCAAGCAATTTGTTTGGGGTTTTTTGGTGAAAATTGCATTTTTGCTTGAAAGTTTTGGAGCAGTTCTATGAAAGAAAAGTATTAAGTCTTCAAAATTTCTGTTGAAACTAAATTTCTTCTGGAAATGTTCTAGGAATGGATTACAGGGATGCTTAGGACCACAGGATAACTCCTCCAAGAGCTTTGAAAATCGAGGAGTTAAAGGAAAACATGCTCAGTTTACACTCTGCTACCTCAATAGATATATTTTATTTCTTAATCTAACACACATTTCCAAATGAGGCAGCTTCTTGCTCAAATGGCGTTTCTGTATCAGAATATCTGTGGTTTTGTCTACCTCATTTGTAAATTAGGTAGGGAGATGCAAAATTCATGATCCCAGCTGTGTGGCCATTTGTCCTGCAAAGAGGTGTTTGAAGAAAATTTTACATTATTAAATACAAAAGTCATATTTGGGAAAATCTATCGTAGTTAACTTTCCTTCTGAGTTCTTTATCAACTCTGGTACTTTTTGCATACTCAATCCTCACTAGAGATGACCAAAACATTCCACCTTCAACTTGTTTTAATATCAATTTTTCCAACAAAAGGCAGAGAAAGAGAAAGAATTCATAAAATGTGAGAAGCTTCTTAAAAGGAAATAGATAAATGGGAAATATATCCATTTTTCCCTGCTAAATTTGAATCATCTCAGGTTCAAAAGCTTGCATTGTTCATTGACAAACAGAGAGCCACTCCAGGAGTGTAATCATAGTAAAATTCCCAGCTAGGATAATGTCCAACTGGAATTCTGTCTGGAGGAACTGAGGTATGCCTTGGAGGAATGCGTTCGATGCTGTGGTTAATTAACTCATTTACTCAATCAAGTTTAACAGCGGTTTTAACTTTAACGGCACCGTTAGGTTTTGATACTAAAATCACAGGCTGGGTTCCTGGCGCTGCCTGCAGCCTCCCCTCCCCAGCACCCGCCTCACGGTTGGGTTTTGGTTTGTGGAGTCTCCATCCTGCTCCGTAACGCCGAGCGCGCGGGTTGTACGCGTGCAGGAGCGCGCTCCGTGCCCGCCTGGCACACCCAGCCTGCGTCCCCCAGGAGTCATGGGGTGTTGGGGAAGATGAAACAGGGAAGTTCTATTGCCTGGCCAAAGATGCTGAGAACATGGAAACTACAGGTGAAATAGAAATGAAGNGGGTATTGGACCAGTTGGGCTGGTTCTGGTTGTGTTTGAGGGATGTTCTCGGGGAGAATTCCCTGTCTGTGCCCGGTTTCACAGCTGGGTCCTACCAGGGAAAACGAGGCAAAGGGAGAAGTGCTTCGCTCTGTGCTCCTGGGTTTGGTGAGGGAAGACACTTCAGTCTCATTAAAAATGTCATTAACGACCCCTTGAGATGTTCCTGTCCCCGCAGCAAAGTCCATCCTGGCTGCACTCTCCCCCACACATCTTGGTGAGGTTTTCTGCTTTATGAAACATAAATATTCTGTGGATTCCTTGAGTTTCATCTCCTAGTATTCTTAGACAACCATGACAGCCATGCTTCACTCTGTATCTTTTTTTTGTCTGATCTAATTAATATTAAACAGTAAATTAAATGTAAATTAAATGTGACTTGGGGAATCCTGCTCCCCAGTATGGCACTGGTTTTTAACTGCAGCCATCAGCAAAAGAGTGTAGGGGGAATTGTGCCCAAAAGTGGCGAGAGGAGGCAACTGATGCCTTTATTTCTAGAACAATTTATTGGGATATGGAAAACGTAGCTTCAAGTCGTGTCAGGCAGAGAATGTACAGCTCTCCCTGCCAGTGGGGTTTTGTGGGTGAAATAGAAAAGGCCTCAGTTTCAGGCTGGGGTTTCTTTGACAGTAAAACCCTTTAAGAGATGGTCACGCAGAATATGGTGCAAGGATTTGGTCTGGGAAGTCCACGTGGCTTCCACAAGGCCCAGACATCCAGTTTGATGGTTGGCACAGCTGAGAGAGCTCTGCTCCTTCTGGCAGAAAATATTTGGGTGCTTAGAAGACACAGAACCCCAGGCTCAATGGGTAGAGAGAAAACCTCCAAGGTCACAGAGTCCAGCCTGTGGTCAGTCCCAAATCTGTCCCCAGCCCAGAGCTCTGAGTGCCACCTCCAGGGATGGGCACTCCAAACCTCCCTGGGCAGTTCCAAGGCCTGAGCACCCTTTCCATAGGGAAATTCCACCCTGAGCCTCCCCTGGCCCAGCCTGAGGCCGTTCCCTCCCCTCCTGTCCCTGTTCCCTGGGAGAAGAGAGCAATCCCCGCTCTGCTACGACCCCAAATCTCCCTTGGAAGCTGCAGTGGCCAGGACAGAGCAGAGGCAGAGCCCCCAGGGTTGTACCCACGTGGGTCACACCAGCCAGACCAGGATGAGGGCTGGGGGCAGCAGCTGGAAAAGGCAGAGGTTCCTGGTGGCAGAGCACACCAGCCAGACCAGGATGAGGGCTGGGGGCAGCAGCTGGAAAAGGCAGAGGTTCCTGGTGGCAGAGCACACCTGGCTGCTGGGCACCCGCATCCAGCTGGTAACAGATTCCATCTGACGGCGGCGAGGGACAGTAAATCACTGCTAAACACTTATATCTGATTTTATAGAGAATTTTTATTATCACGGGTACAAAGGCCGTACTTTGGAGATTAACTGGGAAAAGTTTTACAAGGCAGTGGAGATAATGAATCACAAATTCCGTGAGGGTGAACCTCCCGTGCTGAATCCGAGTGCAGCTGTCTCATATTTGCTCCGTGTGCATTTTGCTACCAGTAATTTTGTCATCAATTTTCATATTTTGTTTAAACATATTTGTCTTTTGGACAAGATAGGTCATATTTCACCCATTTGATGAATTTTCTCCTTGGTCCAGTTTTACAGGATTTGCACTTAATTAATTGCACAACCTTTAATTCGACAGACTGTTTTTAATGGCTGTGTAGCTTCAAATGCATATACAGGGAGAAATTTCAAAAAGTAATTGTTTTTATGTCACTACCATTGAAAGTTGCAATTATTAAAATGTACAGATAATGGCACGGAATTCCTTAGCTGATGATATTAAACACGCACAAGTTTTTATTGCAGATTTTTAGGGATTTTCGTGGAATTTGGGGCATGGCCTCCACATAGGAATGTTCATATACAGCCCCTGCAACTTTGTACAAACTCACAGCTTCCACTTGGCAAATTTTGCCACGTGTGCTTTTGGCAAGAGGAGCCTCGGTTTGAATTTTTTCCCGGAATTATGCTGCAGTTCCATGAAGAGTGGGTGACTCGAGAGTGCCGTGCTTTAAAGCGCTGGACAAATTTCATACTCCCGAAGCTGGGGAAAGCTTCAGGAAGGGAAGCCCACCTCTTCCTGCGAGAGCTCGGCGCTGACAGTGTCTCTCAGAAGCTTCTTTAGGTGTGAGCAGGCTGGCAGGAGAGGGCCAGCTCGCCCTGCTGCGGCACTGTGCCCATCACTCGTGTTTGGCAGGGCTCCGGGCTCTGCCCCAGCTGGGAGAAGGCAGACAGGAGGGAGTAGGCGAAGGGCAATCCTTGTCAGCTCTCTGGACATGCAATTGTGGTGGCAGCTTGCAGGGCTGCCTCGTTCCCTAGCAACTTTGGCTGTGCAGGGAAGAGTTAAATACATATTGCTCCGGCTTGCTTTTTTTCCCTAATTTTGGCAATAGGATTTTTTTGATGTGATTTTGTTTTGTTTATTGGCCTTTGTGTATGTTTGGAGGTTTGTGTGCAGAAGCTGCGAGCTCCCATCAGCAGTTGTGTAAGGCTTCAAAAGGAAATCTGTTCCTGAGGACTGGCCGACTTCTGAGTTGGAGGATAATCATGATAATTAATCTAGATCCTGGCTTCTTTTGTTACGTGGCTCTGAACAAATGTAATTTGTGAAACAAATTCCACACAGCCTCTGTTTTTGATATTGGCCGTGGCGAGCTGGCACCAGGATCTGCCCCGGCACCACGGAGTGCTTGGAGAGATCTTTTATGCTGATGGTGATTAGATGGGGAACTTTTACAGTATATATGTCACCAATACCTCCTGCTAATGACAGCCAAGAGAGCAGTGGTTTTAAGGCAGGTTTTTGTTCAGAGGAATGAATTTAGGGATTAAGCCGAGGCATTCAAGTCCAGTGCAATTTCTAGGAGTTGTCCCTACTTACACAAAGGATGAATTAAACTCATTTATCTTATTGAAGCCCGAGACAAAACGTGGGGCTCCCGTGTGCTGGGGGCTGGCAGAGCTGCTCGGACCACAGGGTGCTGAGAGAGACATTCCCAGCCCGTGGGTGTGGGGGTCCCACAGCCCCCGTGGCAGCAGAGCCCACGGCGTGCCTGCGCCCGGGGGGAGCGGTCAGGGCTGGCCAGCAGGGTGGGCAGGGGCTCAGGGAATACCCCGAGCTGGGAGGGACCCACAGGGGTCATCAACCCTGCACAGACACCCCAAAAACCCCACCCTGGGCATCCCCGGGAGCTGCTGGAGCTCCGGAGCCTGGGCAGTGCCCAGCACCCTCTGGGGGAAGAACCTTGCCCTAAATCCAGCCTAAATCCCTCCTGGCCCCGCTGCAGCTGCTCCCTGGGGCCCGTCCCTGTCACAGGGAGATCAGAGCTGCCCCTCAGTGCCCCTCTGACGGAAGGTGCAGGCAGGGATGAGGCTCCCCTCAGTCTGCTCCTCTGCAGCTGGACACCCCGAGTGGCCTGAGCCGCTCTGGCCCGGCCCCTGCAGACCCTTCCCCACGGGCACAGCCCCTGGCTGTCGCTGGAGAAGCTTGTGCCAGTGCCAGTGCCACCTGTGCAGAGGGGCTGGAACGAGGGGTGCCTGTGATGAGCCCCTCGTGCAGAGCGTTGGACACAGAGGGAAGCATGCCGAGGTGCTGCTTGTTCTTCTCTTTCTGTCCCGTTAACCTGGCTAAGAGCAGCTCAACACAGCGCGGGTTTTAAGTGTAATTAATTGATCTGCCAAGCCATAGGTTGTTCCCTTTCCAGCAGCTGATATTCCCTTTCCCTCCGTTTTCCAATGGAGCCACAACACTTTTACAGTGTTCAATGGTGATATTGATGCAGGTAGAAATGCCTCCAGAACACCGCATTAATCCATATTATTTTAATTTAACAGACTAAATTTCCTCATGTTGTTGTTCCTTTGACTTCAGCGGAGTTCCAGGGGCAGAGAACTTGTTCCAGTGAGTTTTACAGTGTTGCTGGCCATCAGTAATTCCTCCCTCCACTCCTTTCTTGGCTGAACTGGTGGAACCTTCAGAGATGGGCACGGTGGTCAAATTGCTCAGTGTCTGGTGCAGGCAGCAGTAACTCTTTGTTCACCATTGTACACGAGTTTTCTGCTCATCTGCAGGTTTGTAAATCTAAAATTTGGGGTGAGGCTGTGCCTATTGAGGTTACTGGGCAGTTCAGCACTCCCACCCAGGTGGGAATTGCTCCGAGTTGGTTTGCAGGAGTTGCCTTCCCGTGTTCTGCACAGGATGGGGAGCAGGGGCTCATCCTGTGGTGCTGAGGATGCTCTGTGCAAACCCAGCATGGCAGAGTCTCACCCAGACTCCCAGAAAGTTACAGGTAATTTTATATCCAGGCTGGTTTTTCCTTCCCTCTCCTTTTTTTTCTGAACTCTGGGAATGAAAAGCAAAAAGGAAGTTGCTAAGGTGAGAGGAGAAAATGTTACAGGCCTGCTTCTCTTCCGTTCATCTTTTCCAGAGCTCAGAATAGTCTGCTGCAGAGAGAAGACAGGGACTGAGGTGCTTGAAGATGGGTTTTCAGACAGCTTCACCCTCCTGTCCAGGAGCACAGTGTCACCTTTGGACCACAAACGTGGGCAGGGGACAGGCAGGTGTCTGCAGGTGGGATCTCAGGGCTCCAGAAGGGAAACCCGGAGGTTTTAGTGAGCAGGTTGGGCAGTGTGAGGCCTTCAGCTGATTTTCAAACTGCCATCAGCTTCCACGGCCTTCTCAGACGTGATCCCAACAGCTCTGACTCCGGTGGGTTTGTGGAACCAGAGCATCTTCCAGCTCCAGACTTCACAGCCCATGACAGGGGAGCACATCCCTGCCACCCCCAGGACTGGCACCACAGCCTCAGGATTCTGCTCCTGGCACAGGGTCCTGGCCCCAGGTAGAGGCAGAGTTTGCTGGGTTTGTTCCTTGTAAAGACTTCCAACAACTTCACAATTCTGTAGTAGAAAGAGTTATAAAGGAGGAGTTGGAATTCAAGCTGTGTCCTGGTGAGATTCTCATCTTTGTTCCTTGCAGATGTGAAGTCATTTTGAGATGCAAGTCATTTCTTTGAAAAAGCTCTCTTTGGGGCTGAAATCGAATGGCAGGAAATTAGCTGTTAATCCTGTCTTTTCTTGGACAGAGCAGACATGCATAACAAACTCCCCCTTGCCTCCTCCCCGCCTGCCCAGTGACTCAGTTTGACCTGAAAGCAAACATTTTCTCCCAAGAAAGACAATGTTTATGAGGTGCAGCCCCGGCTTGGCTCTGATGATTAGAGACATGTGGATCAACCTGTGTGAAAGCTGTTTGAAAGGAGCCCTGCTCGGGAGGGCTGAGCTCACCAACCCTGCGAGAATCAAACGAGCAGCACCGGCTTCACGTGTTCCAGAGCTGCATCCAAACTCACAGACCTGCATCCAAATTCACAAACCTGCATCCAAACTCACAGACCTGCATCCAAACTCACAGACCTGCATCCAACAAACCTGCATCCAACAAACCTGCATCCAACTCACAGACCTGCATCCAACAAACCTGCATCCAAACTCACAGACCTGCATCCAACTCACAAACCTGCATCCAACAAACCTGCATCCAAACTCACAGACCTGCATCCAAACTCACAGACCTGCATCCAACAAACCTGCATCCAACAAACCTGCATCCAACTCACAGACCTGCATCCAACAAACCTGCATCCAAACTCACAGACCTGCATCCAACTCACAAACCTGCATCCAACAAACCTGCATCCAAACTCACAGACCTGCATCCAAACTCACAGACCTGCATCCAACAAACCTGCATCCAACAAACCTGCATCCAACTCACAGACCTGCATCCAACAAACCTGCATCCAAACTCACAGACCTGCATCCAACTCACAAACCTGCATCCAACAAACCTGCATCCAAACTCACAGACCTGCATCCAAACTCACAGACCTGCATCCAACAAACCTGCATCCAACAAACCTGCATCCAACTCACAGACCTGCATCCAACAAACCTGCATCCAAACTCACAGACCTGCATCCAACTCACAAACCTGCATCCAACAAACCTGCATCCAAACTCACAGACCTGCATCCAAACTCACAGACCTGCATCCAACAAACCTGCATCCAACAAACCTGCATCCAAATTCACAAACCTGCATCCAAACTCACAAACCTGCATCCAACAAACCTGCATCCAGCTCACAAACCTGCATCCAACAAATCTGCATCCAACAAACCTGCATCCAAACTCACAAACCTGCATCCAACTCACAGACCTGCATCCAACAAACCTGCATCCAAACTCCCAGACTACTGATGCTGCAGAAAGGGCGAAGAGACAATAACTTTATTTTCTGCCTATGGGGCTGAGGTGATTTTGTTATTTCAGGGTGTTTCAGCAAATGAAAGAGGCACCTTTGGGAAACTGGGAGAGGTTCTTGTGCTGAGCAGGAGCATCCCTTCAGTCTTGAGCTCATTGCTTCTGGTGGGCAAGCATTAAATCAGGCACTGTGGTGGGATCCCTGGCAATTCCCTCAGCTTCTCCAAGTGCTCCTCGCTCAGAAATCCTGGGAAAATGAAAAGGGATAGGGAAATAAAAAGTGAATGCAGGCCCTTTGAATTGTGCAGTGGGGATACTGTAACGTGAGAGGGGAGAAATTGGGGTGGAAATGAGGAGTTTGTGGGAAATGGAGAGGCGTGGATGGAGGGATGTGTTGGATGCAGAGAGGGCACTGCTCAGCCCTGCGCCTCTGGGGTGGCTGCGAGACAGGAGTTTATGGGTATTTATGGGTAGTTATGGGTAGTTATGGGTATTTATGGGTATTTATGGGTATTTATGGGTTTATCCTTTAAACAACAACCTACAGCTTTGCCCAGACTTCTCAGTCTGGCGGCTGGAGGAGACATCAGCGTGGAAATCAGTGGGAACCTTTGTTCCTCTGATTCGATCCTTCGGTGAATTTAGGATCACGGAATATCCCGAGCTGGGAGGGACCCACAGGGATCATCAATCCAGCTCTCAGCCCTGCACAGGGACCACAAAATCCCACCCTGTGCATCCCCGGGAGAGCTGTCCAAACTCTCCTGGAGCTCTGGGAGGTTTGGGGCAGTGAACAATCCCAGGGGAGCCTGGGCAGTGCCCAGCACCCTCTGGGGGAAGAACCTTTCCCGAAATCCACCTAAATCTCTCCTGGCCCCACTCCAGCCACTCCCTGGGTGCTGTCCCTGGGGAATTCAGTCCCACAAAGGGCTCAGCGAGGCCCTGGGCTCTGTTGCCAGGTGGGCACAGGGTGCCAGGGTGGCTGTGGATTGTGGCTCGAGGTGCTCCCTCTCTCCTCTCGAGCATTGTGCTTTATTCCCGCGCTCCCTTATCTCTAAATATAGCAATGCTGCAACATCTGCTGCTTTAAGTAGTTCCATTTGCTCCTAAATCCATCAGGTTCTTGTAAAAAGGACTGTAATAGGTCATTTTTCGAGTCAATGGCTGGGAGTTACTCAAAATCCTTGGGCTGGGAAATGGCATTATGTACTTCTCCTTTGCATTGATTAATTTTTTTTTTTTAAATAATAAGCTGGTTTGAAAATTTAGTTAAACCAAAAGGAATAGAAGTGAAATTCATATGCCAGGCAGCGGCCTTGTGAAATTTAAACTGAGTTGTAAACCTACAGAAAATGGATTTTATGGTGGAAATGTAAACTGTCCCCTAAGCCTAGCAGAGGGAGGTGATGCTGTAACAACATACAAGTAAGTAATAAACAATAGCCAGTATTATATCAGATGGCTGGGTACAGCTAGAAATGTATCTGTTTGGGTGTTGAATTATCCCCAAATTTGAATTATGGGCATATAATTCAAATTATCCCCTTCCAGCCATATAAAGTCTGACAGACATATTTTTTTAATATACTTCTGGTGCTGTTTTGCATTATGTCACATCCTCCAGCCTTAAAACCACAGCTTTCCTAACATGATTCATCAGAAATCAGGGGGGAGAAAGAGTTGAGATCTGATATACTGAGTACTCTTAAATTACAGAGCAGCTTCAAGTGCAGTGTGTGAGACAGAGGCAGGCTGAATAAGTATGTCTGAGGCTGTCATGTCCATGAACTGGGAAACTCTCTGCCTCACTGAATCATTTCCTGGTCCTCTTGCTCATCCATCGACACCCAGAGAACCAGGCTGGGCTTGCCGAGATGAAAGCTGGAGTCATTCAGAGCCAGCTGTAATTCTTTATAAAACATACACTAAGTATTTTTGTTGACTCCTGCATGACATTTCCAAGGTGGCTGGGAAGCCAGGCCATTTGTTACCCAGGATCCGGATCAATAGAAAGCACAGAGGGAAACAAGTCGAGTTAACATCCAGTGGAAAGGACAGGACAACTTCCAAGTCTGCACATCTCAGCTGGGCTCAGTGTACATTTCAGGGGAACATCCTGTTCTTCACCACGTCATTTGCAATTACTGAAAAATATGAAGCATGAGGAAAAGCAACTGCCTTATGAATCTGTAATTGTCAGATTTGACCAGTGAACAGAACAGAGGCGTTTGCTCACCCTTTTCTCACCCTTTTCCTCCTGTAGCTTTTCTGTCTGACCACGATCCCTGTGTCTTTGTAATGCACATTCCACAAACATCGAGTGCTCTGGCACACCTGAATTCCCCCTTCACTATTGCCAGCTGCTTCATCACCCCAAATTACTACATTTTAGCATATGAGAGAACATAATATAGCCTAAAACCCTAAATATGTATTTTTTTGTCAGATATGATCTGTCAAAGATGAAAATAATTTTCTGTATTGTTTCTCAAATAATCTTGATCAAATTTCATAGTAAAAACTCTTGCTGATTTCAGGGGCTTGAGGACTGAAAGTTTTCAGGGAGTCTGGGCTCATGTTTCAAGATCTGGTTTGAAAGCCAACTTTTCAAACCTCCTTTGTTTGATTCAGAACCTTGTACAGACTCAGGACGTTCTTCATCTCATTTTAAGGGTCAAGTGTATTCCCCCTTGTATTTTGGAGGCTGTCCTTACTCAGGGAGGTTTATCACCAGGCTTTTAGTGTGTCCTATATTAAAAGATGGAAGGGTAAAAAAAATTGCACCTCACAGGTTTGTCCACGAAAATTACTCCTGGCTAAGATTTAAAAGAATTAACACATCACCTGGACTTTGCATGTGAAGCTTTAACTTTTTGATAAACAGCAAACTCATCTCCTGCTGTGCCAGCTATTTTTAACCCACCTTGTGAGTATGCTTTTTTTATTGCTTTATACAGCATATCTGATTCTCTCTAAAGCACAAACTAAAAAATCTATCGGGCTGTCATTTGCTGCAGAGTGCCATCTATCATTATGCAGCTTGGCAGCTGGAGTGCTCGGGAGGGAGGGGGAGCCGGAGCAGGAGGCACAGTCAAGGACTTTCACATGTAGCACCAAAAAAAAACCCTTGTCACGATTATTTATGGCTCTTGCTGGGGCACATAATAGGACACATAAAACCTCTGTTTCGGTGCGGAGCGGCTCCCGGCCCCGCCGCCGCGGCGGAGTTGGGCGCGGGCAGTTTTGCTTTACACATACAATTTCCCGAACAATGCCGAGCGCTTGGGAAGTGACAGTGACAAATTCCGGAGGCTCCGGCTGCAGCTCGGCAGGCTGGTACGGGAGCAGGGGTGTCAGGGATCGAGGGAGGCTGCCAATGCCACCAAAATGCCACCGTGGCACTCCCCGTGTTCCCTGCAACAAGCTACAGAGCTGCAGGATTCAGGGTTTCAGTCTCAGAAATTAAAGAGTTGGAATTGTCTGTTCCTCAAATTAGTCAGTCTTCCTACTAAACCTACCCTTCATCCACGAGACAAAACTCTGAAGGTAGACCAAAGCCTAAAAATGAGCTGGTTTGGGGGGGGGGAGGGGACAGGAGGAAAATGCAACGCTTTTATTTTGAAGTTGCAGGAAACTTCTCGTGTCCTTGCAGCTCCAGGCTGCGAGGGAAGAAAGTGTCGGAGGAGCTTGTGCCAAGACACAATTTCTCCTTATTTGATCTTCTGTGTGGTTTGATCTCACGATTGTTGCAATGACGGATACGGCCCAGGGAGGAAGGAGAGAACCGAACTCAGGAGTGACTAGAGAGAAATGCCCCTCTTTATTTACATACAGTAGAGTTTTATACTCAGAGTTACAGGAAAGCCATTGGATCTTAGCTGACCACCCACCAGAGCTATTGGCTAGATCTTGAAAACACACATTTGCTAAACAGACCTTGGGCCTGCAATAACAGCGTCTAAAAACATCTCACAGGTGCAAGATAGAAGAATTATTTACAAAAGCTCTCTGGCTGTTTTGCAGCTAGCTCCGTGAGAAAGTGAGAATGCTCACGGACACAGGCAGACACTGAAAAATCTCTCTGCCACCAAGCTTTCAGCATCCACACACGATAACCACACCACTGCTGTTTCAGGGCGGCTCGTTGAGTATCCAGCAGCTGGCTGTGAGTTTTGGCCCGGTGTGAGGTGCTTTTGTCAGGTCTGTGGCACCAGCCCTGTGCCCAGTGTTCCTGACCCTGCTGAGCAGTGTCCCCTCCAGTTCGGGTCCCGGCCGATGGATTTCTGGCTGCTCTCCCCTCTGGTTCGGGTCCTGGCCGATGGATTTCTGGCTGCTCTCCCCTCTGGTTCGGGTCCCAGTGATGGATTTCTGGCTGCTCTCCCCTCTGGTTCGGGTCCCAGCCGATGGATTTCTGGCTGCCCCTCCCTCGGTGGCAGCGATGGAGAGCTGTGCTGCTAAGGAATCCACAGTTTGGTAATTAAACATAAAGCTCGGGTCCCATCCAATAAATTTTGTCGCTTGCAGTTTCTCCAGGAAGAGCGTAGACAGATATTAACCTCGATGTCCCCATTAAAGTCCTCTGATACACTTTTTATTTCCCATATCTCATAGCATTTCTGATCTCCAGTGTTAAGTACCAGACTCTTTAATTAGCACAAGAGAGGCCAGGATGGGTTTGCTCCTCTGGAGCAAATCAGTTTTGAAGGAACGATCCACAAAAACACCAAGAATACAAATTAAACAGAAGCACCTGAAAAAAACCCATCACCTTAAGCACAATGTATTTCACTCTTCTCGAGGCAGCCACAGACAGCATTCAGGTAACACAGTAACTGTGCCTAAACCAATATTAATAAACCAGGGTTGCTTTTTTTAAGCAGAATGAATCTGCCCTCTTCCTGAGGCTGCAGGAAAAGGTGGTGGCTTTGGGACAGCTTCAAATGGTGGAACATGCCTAGAACAAAAACGAAAAAGAGCTGAAAGCCCAAATTAGCAAGAGTTGAACTGTGATTTCTTTTGTGTTGAACTGAGTGACAGAAGTTCACTCAAGCTTGTTTCTCATGAGCACAGAGCAGTTGCTACAGGGCAGAAGTGTTCCTGCAGAGAGCAGGGTTGGTTTAGGGCTTTAAAATTCCCCCTCAAACCTAATCCTAATTCTCCAACTCAGAGAGTTCCTGCAGCACAGAGGTGCTCTGGGCAAGTGGAACTTGGGGCAGCTGGGTGCTCTTTACCCCATCTGCACCCTGAGAGTCCCAGCCCTTTTCTCCTTCACAGCCTGAGGGGACAAAACAATGACTTTTGGGGGTATTTTGGAAAAAGCACAAATAGTGAAACTGTGAGGTTTTCTGGGGTTTGGGATTTTACAGATCTGTAGAGTAGCTATAGAAACAGTGATGGTGTTCCTCAGTGTGGTTCATCTCATGAAGTTGGTCTTATTCTTCATTGAATTTATTTCCCAGTCGTATGGACATGATTTGGTTGGTTTGTAGCATGGGGGTACCACAGTTAACAGAAGATATGGAATGGTGCAGCCTTTAAACTGGTGGATTTGGAACCTCCCACTTCCAAAAAAAGTCTGCCCAAGAAAATTCTTTCCAATGCTAATATAAGTATTGAAAAGCAGAGGGGAAGGGAGCTGCAATGGATACAAAAATTGTAGATTTGATCATTTCCTTACAAACCATTCTTGGTTATCGTGCACAAAAGTGCTCAGTGTATTTTCATATTTCTGGTTTTCTACGTGTGCTTAGAACCTGCTTAGTCCACTCTGAGGTCGTAAATTACCAAGTAATTAATATTAAAAGGTAAAAATATCATTTAAGATTTACATTGATGTGAAGGAACAATGAATGCCATAGTGGCCCATCCATTCTGCTGCCACCTGAGTGCAGCACGAGGTTTCCAACAGCTAAAAAGGGCATTCTTGTAAAAGGCAGCCTTTCCAACTTTTAGAAGACAAAAGATTTTCATTTCTTATACAAACACTTTTAACTCTTTGCCACCTACTGACCCTTCTCCGATCAGAGCTTTTCCACGAGTCACCAAACCGCGTTTCCCAGTCTGGTCGGCTTTGTCTCCAAACCAATCCTTCACCAACTTCCAGCCCGTTTGGGGTTTTTCTCCTCACCCCGCCACGCCACAGCGCGTCGTTCCGTGCTGGAGGCTGACGCGGATCCAGCGAGATGTGGCAAACACGCCGCTACCAAGGCAATGGTTTCCTTAGCAACGAGGAACCGTTGTCAGCCCTCCACTCGGAACCCCCTCAACCCCACGCGCCAGGGCTCCTTCTCCTGCTCCCTGGCTGCTCCTTGGAGCTGCACAAACCAGAGCCTGGGGCCCAAACTGTGCTCTCGTCACCTTCACGAAAGGAGGAGGTGATGAACAGCCCGGTCCAAACTTCGGGATTTACCGCGGCACAGCAGCGTTTAAAACGCCCGCGGTGCAAGTCTGAGCTTAACAAGGTTCCTGTGGCTGTAAGCTGAGCCCAGCTGACAGATCCAGGATTTAACGGAGCTTAGTATCAAGTAATAGGAGGAAGAAAGTCTCGGTGGCGCTGCTGACACAGTTTTTTGGCCAGAGGTATTTATGTGCTGTTGATGTGAGGGGCCTGTGGAAATGCAGCGTTAGGTTTAGGCCTGATAAAAATAAAATAAACATTCCCCAATCCCAAACAGGAATTGCTGCATCCAACTCATCCATCTTGGAAAACTGCAACAAAAATGTCTGGCTTTGCTGGGAGAGGGAAAGGCTGAGCCTGTTTCAGTGGAATTTTGGTTAAAAAAGTCTCACCAAAGTTAAAAAAAAGCGATTTCACCATGGCATTCCTTGTTGGTTGAGTTTTAACTGATATCTTGGTTCTGCTGTCCTGATTTGGTACCAGTATTTTATGGGATGGTCCGGTGTTAACAGCTGTATCCTGAGCCCAGAGGATATTTGAAGGTAAATCCCAGCTCTGCCACATTTTCCTGTGCAGGTCCCCATGGACCCAAATTTCCAAAGGGATCAGAATGTTCCCAGTTTGGAACAATCCCCAAGAGCCCCGTGATGAGGAGATGATTCTGGGAAAGTGCTAAATGCTAATTTAATTCCCAAAATCAGATCTTACACTGTTCCCTGTTGGCACTCAAATTTGAATGGCAGTTTTGCTGTTGCTTAAAAGATGTGAAGTTTAATTAAACATTTTTTCTTAAAATAAAAAGGAATGAAAGAAGGTTTTTTTGCCATGCTGTCCATAAGAAAAAGCAGCACTGAAGTGCTGAATTGATAATATTTAATATAAATTTAATAATATATAATTAATAAAATTAATATAACTTCCAAATAGCTTCAAGGTAAAATTCAGTGGCTTCTCTTTGCCAGCTTTTAAGATTTGGGGTCAAATTTTGAATAAAAGTCTCTCCTGAAACAGGAAGCAGCACCTGCATGGTCTAAAAAAAATTGCTATTAGATTAATTTTCACTAGAATTGGTTAATTAACACTCTACAACAAAAGGAGAATATTGCAAAGGTGAAAAAAAAATCTGTTCTATTTCAAACATGAGGATCAGCAAAAACTCTTTGGAATCAATAAGAATCTTTATGATACTTGGGTCGTAAAGATCTGATTTTGATAATAAAGCCCTTTTTGCTTGCACATAAATGAATGTAGAAGCTACTGCACAAATACCTCGAGAAATACGTTTGACATCATTAATATTTGCTTGGATTAAATTATTAGTTTGCCTTTAGCCCCACTGAGCTGAACTCCAGATAGATCTTGCTTTGTGCTGAGCACTTGGAAATAACTTTTTTTAAAAAAATTAATATAACTGTAAAAAATTGTGCATCTTGAAGATCCGAAATCATCTGCTTTTGGGACAGTTTTTTTTTGTTTTCTTTAATTTCTGTATCCCTTTGAAAACTGGCAAACCTGTGACATCCATTAAAGGACTTCTCAGCTGCTAAATGCTGTATTTAAGTTGCTGTTTCAGCATTTCCACATGGAGCCTCTCCCTCATTCGTTCATTGTGATTTGATTATCTCTTCCATGAACCCTGGCAATTCTGTGGATTTCCTTTTGTGTAATTAGATGGATTTGGTCTAAAAATCAACAATATTTCCTAGCCACTGGTTTTAGAAATCCTTGCTAGAAAGAAAACTCATGATAAACTGATTTTTTTTTTATTTTTATGCAAATTACAAGTATTATAACCTACCATACAACTTTAGCATCAGTTGTTCTTCAATTTGAGAAAATGATGATTTAAAGCATAGCTTAATACAAAATTTTTCAGTGAAGTGTAATAGTAAAAAAACCCAGAAAATTCCTTCCTTAGAATTATCACATTAGTTTGCCCAAAGACAGAGTTTCATTTTAAAAAGAAATTTAAAACTTTGAGCTAGGATAGTCTTTAAAAATATATATATTAAAAAACTTCTCAGCATCAAAGTCACATCCATAAGTATTAAGTAATAATATTTATATTATATATATATTAAGTAATAAATATTAAATAAGAATATATTTGTAACTACATCAATGATATCTAATACAGGGTCAGGTTTGGGGCTTTCTTGATCCATTTGTAATTTGACTTTTAGTAAAAAGAGCCAAGCTGGTTACACTGGGATAACAAGAGATAATTAAAGCCTCATTTATTCCATAGTGCAATTTTTCTGAGTATCCACTAAAATATTCCTCCAAACTCATCCTGTGGGATGTTGGCTGCATCCTGAGCTTTGCTGGGTCCGTCCTGGTGGGGCAGCAGCTCCCAGACCTCTTCCCAGTCTGTCACTGGGACCAACACCTTTCCTTCCCTGCTGTGGGGGTGAAAATGGGGCTCTGCATTGCTCCTGAATCCCTGCTGATCCATCCATTGCGCCTGAATCCCTGCTGATCCACCCATTGCTCCTGAATCCCTGCTGATCCACCCATTGCTCCTGAATCCCTGCTGATCCATCCCTTGCTCCTGAATCCCTGCTGATCCATCCATTGCTCCTGAATCCCTGCTGATCCATCCCTTGCATCCACTGGATCCCTGATG
>VZTG01004266.1:162626-180310 GCA_013397845.1 Melanocharis versteri
TCCTGGTCATCCACCCCTTGCTCCTGAATCCCTGCTGATCCATCTATTGCATCCACTGGATCCCTGGTGATCCATCCATCGTATCCATTGGATCCCTGGTGATCCATCCATCGTATCCATTGGATCCCTGGTGATCCATCCATCGTATCCATTGGATCCCTGGTGATCCATCCATCGTATCCATTGGATCCCTGGTGATCCATCCATCGTATCCATTGGATCCCTGGTGATCCATCCATCGTATCCATTGGATCCCTGGTGATCCATCCATCGTATCCATTGGATCCCTGGTGATCCATCCATCGTATCCATTGGATCCCTGGTGATCCATCCATCGTATCCATTGGATCCCTGGTGATCCATCCATCGTATCCATTGGATCCCTGGTGATCCATCCATTGCTCCTGAATCCCTGCTGATCCACCCCTCGCTCCCCCATCCCTGGGGATTCCTGGTGCCTTTGTGCCTCCAGCTGGGAGCAGGAGTCTCTGTTCCTCCCGGTCCTGTGGGTGCCAGCTCTGCCCATCAGAACCACCAGCCCAGCCCAGCCAGGAGCCAATTCCAGGGGCAGCTCATCCCGAGGGCAGCTCCAGAGCCTGTTTGAAACTCCTGCCTGTGTGGATGCCAACCAGTGCCAACTTCCAGCTGACCCCTGCTGGACTGGGGCAGGTGGGTTGGAAGGGACTGAACCTGATCCTCCTGCAGCTTTCCCGAGCCCTTCATTCCCTCCCGCTCAGCCCAGGTGAGATTTCTCTTTTTTTCTGGAGACAGACATTTCAATTTCATTCTTTCGTCTCTGGTGGTTAACGATGCCAAAAAGTAACATTAGGGAGACGTTAGGACTTCAGGTTTTCTGACACTTATTAAAAACTCCACGTGAGGACAGGGCTGCCTGTCGAGGTCGCTCAGGCAGAAGGGCTGTGGCACAGAGCCACAGGAAACTGGGCCACTAATGAACTCCTGGGATCCCTCCGGCTGCAGATGCTCCAAACTTTTCCAGCAGTTTAAAAAAAGGGGGTGGGAGAGGGTGTGCATCTTTCTAAAGTCTTTTCCAAGTGATGGAGGAGACGCTGAATTTTGCAAGACCATGGGATGCCTGGAGACAGATTCTGCCAGGACTGGGAAGAGCAGCTGTAAGAGCTGAGATCTGCAAGGGACACAGTCTGAGCCAGAGCCTCCTCCTGCCTGCAGCACAGGGGAGGGCATTGATGGGGACTGACAGTCAGGATGAGAGGCGTCACTGATTTCTTCATCCACCTGCGTGAGCTTTGCCAGGCCAGGATTTGAGTGAACTCTGCCAGGCTGGGATTTTGGGTGAGCTTTGCCAGGCCAGGATTTGAGTGAACTCTGTCAGGCTGGGATTTTAAATGAGCTTTGCCAGGCCAGGATTTTGAGTGAGCTCTGCCAGGCCTGTCAAGGCCAGGTTTGGTCAGGGCTTTGAGGACCTGGTCTAGTGAACCACAGCCCCTGTGTTTCTTCTCGTTCCAGAGTGGTTTGGGTTGCAGGGACTTTAAATCCCATCCAGTGCCATCCCTGCCATGGCAGGGACACCTTCCCCTGTCCCAGGCTGCTCCAAGCCCCAGTGTCCAGCCTGGCCTTGGGCACTGCCAGGGATCCAGGGGCAGCCCCAGCTGCTCTGGGAGGTCCATCCCAGCCCCTCCCAGCCCGGAATTCCTTCCCAATATCCAATCCCTGTCCAACCTGGGCTCTTCCTGCAGCTCTTCTCTTCCATGCCCTGACTTGGCTTCACTGAATGTTAACTAAGACCCTGAAGTGTCTGGAAAATTTCAGTAATTCTGTTTTGGCAGCAAAGGAAAACGGAAGAGTCTTTGGGCAAACTAGTAAGGTTGATCCCCACCATTGCATTATGGAGTGAAGTCAGTGTACACTGAATTTCCTCGTATCCATATTTCTATCTGCTGCTTGCTGTTTTCCTGATGAAAACACAAGTCTGATTCCAAGTGCTCTGCCTTGAGCAAACTGCACAGAAATATGAACATTTCTTTACCACAACATCCCCTAATTTGTAAATGGTGGGGCAGGACAAGCTCCTCTTCAGAGCAGTAATTGTTAAACACAAGAGGGTCACCAAAGCTGAAATTTTGGTGAGCAGCAGACGGGATTGTGGTGTGAGCTCCCACCAACAGCTTGGAAAGCAGGGAAAATCCAGTGACTCCTGGGCTGGAAATTGCTCTGTGTTTCTGAGGTTAATGAGAGGGGAATTAAGCACATGCACATGTGGTATCTCTGAGCCGTTTCTGTAAGAGCTGCTAATGTAGCACAGAAGTAATAAACCAATAAATTAAAGGTTCTTAATTATCATTAGAAAATATTGCTATCTTTAAATGCAGATGCAAACTGGGGGGGAAAGAAGCAAAGAACTTTCTGTTTTTAAATTAGCATGAATTAAGAAAAAACACAGCTCAGACTTTCATTCTGACTTGTTTTAACGGGGGAAATGCTGAATATGCAATGATTTTATTTTTTTTTTAACATTAATAATAATAGGAAATGGTAGATAGTGGCATCTCAGCACAATTCTAATTTAATGAGAAACAATAAAATAGTTTTCCAAAGGGGCCTATTTAGGTCCAAGAAAGGGGGATATTAAACTTTCAGGATTTATTTTACTTTCTTTAAGGTGTGCTGATGTGCATTTTCTATGACTGCGTCCTATCTGCTGATTAGATCTTCCATAATTTCCGTGGCTGGAAAAGAGCTGATATTCTTCTAACTGGATAATGTTGAGAAGGTGTCAAGCAGGGCACCTTTCTTCTAATTGTGGTTGGGTCAATCTACCCTGCAAAACATTTCCTTTGGGGAAAGGAAAGGAAAGGAAAGGAAAGGAAAGGAAAGGAAAGGAAAGGAAAGGAGAAAGGGATAGGAAATTCTTAATCCACTTGGGCAGGATCTTGTGGAATTTAGAAAAGGAGAATCATAAACTAAAAAATCACAGAAAATATCACAGAAGGTTCATGCCTTTGCCAGAAAAATTCCACCTCACGGTGTGAGACACCTTGGAGGGGACAGGGAAAAGGGAACTGGAGTCACTGGGGGAGGTTTCGGTGTCTGCAGGACAGACCTGAGCCATCACCTGCTGCATCATTTGTCTGACACGCTGGGAAACTGATAACAGATTTTTAGGATATTTTACTTTGCTAGAAATTCCTCTTATTTACCTGTTTTGGCTGATTTCTTTGCAGAAATTGGTTGTGTCTTCCACATAATTAATAATCTATCTCACAGAGTGAGAGCTTCAGTTCTAAGCAGGTGATCCCAAGCTCTGCTCTCTGCAGTGCTCTGGGAGGGGTTTTGGGGTGCCCTGCTCAGCCAGGCACAGTTGCTGCTATTTAGGCTTCAAGAGATGCATTTCCCCTAAGAACAGAACAGGCAGGCAGCGTTTGGGCAGTTTTATGTTAATAAATGAAAGCATTTTTTCAGGAGCAGCAAGAATGCTGATTTTTTGATCATTCCTTGCTGACTTTGTTTGCAGTGATTCTGTCCGACGTCAATCCTTCGGGAGGCCGTTTTGGATAAATTTCAGCAGACATCATTATGATCAAAATATAACATACATTTGTGCTTAAAGCACATAATTAACCACTGGAATTCATATTTAAACCACAGTTTGCTCATTTCTGTTTTCTGTAATGTGTCTTTAGTTCTCTTTTTTTTTTCCTTTTTCTGTTGTTCCAAAGGTCTCTGTTAAAAACCCGCTCTTCCTTCCGAAGGACACTTGCTGTATAATCCTTTGTTAGGATAACAGGACCATCTGGTCCCATCCATCTCCCTCCAATTTGATGCTGGGTTAATTGCACCCTGTCAGCAGGCGTGATTGACACCATGTTTTCTCTCCTCACCAAGAGGAGTCTATTAACAATGCTGTTTGTCTGAATTCTGGGACATCTTTTCACAGCTGCTTGTGTGGGACCATCCACTCTTCCCAAGTTTTGCTCTCAGCCATTACAATGAAAATACATAAAAAGTAGCTTAATAATAGCTGTGCTCAGATTCGGTGGCTAGGTGCAACCCAGCGCATTCTTCTCGAAAATGGAATAAGCTGGTTTGGAAACAGTAAATTAGGGGGTTCATTATTGCTTTAGCAGAACAACAGTGGGATCTCTCTTCATCCTGTTGTTGGTGTATTGTCCCTGCAGCATGGCCTGAATTAATGGGCACAATTCCTCTGACTTCAACAGAGCTGGATTCATTTCTCCTACCCCGAATTTGACCCCAAGTTGTAAAAGACTTCACATGCAATCCTTGAGTTTCTCTGCGGACAGAACCCCTGAATAAATCTGGGCACAGGGGATGTCACTGTCCCCGTGCCAGCAAGCAGCACTGGCAGCCTGACCTGGCCACAGGTTTGCTCCATTTTGCCCCTTGGATCTGTGTGTTTGGCTGTGTTTCGTCCAAAGGATCCACGCTGGATCCTCACGTCCTGTGAGGTCTCACTGATGCCTTTTTGGGGCTACCTAAAAACAGAGGCCAGACAGAATTAAGGGGATAAAAAGCTGTTCTATTTATTGCAGGACCTTCAGGTACATTTAGAGCAAACAAAGCCCACCCAGGGGCTGCACCCAAAAAAATGGAAAACGGGTCATGGGTTTTCACACTTTCATAAGTTTGGTCCATTTGCATGTTGGGGTTAATCTTCCAATTACAGCTTCAGGTAATGAAGTCATTCACCCCAAGTTTGCTGTTCCCTCAATTCACTTCTGTTCACATCTCTGGGGCCTGAGGCAGTGAGGTGTCCTTGATTGCCAGGCCTGGAGAGGAATTGTTTTATTTAACCAAAATGGGAAAGCAGCAGCTGACACTATGTGTGGAGTTTAGAGTGATCCACGAAAGAATTACAGGATTACAGATATATGAAGAATAGAAAAGCTGAAATCCTGCGGCACCACCACCACAAGGCCCGAGGTTCCTGCCCTGCTCTCCTGCTCCCACAGCACCCGATTTACAGCTCGTCCTCTGATGGACAGCCCAAATTCACTGCTTGCCATGAAAAGCAATGGGCCAGCTAATTCATCATTTTAGGCAAAGCCAGTTTAACAACTCTGCGGGTTTTACTACTCAGGCTCCTGCAAGCTTCAATTTGTTCTGCTTAAATCACTCGATGGGCAGAGCTTCAGCCTCCCAGCTTGGGTGGTTCCCTGCTCTGCGCTCCCAGCTGCCAGCACAGCCCTGCCACCAGGCTTTGACATTAGCAGATAACATTTTGTATCCACTGACTCCCCCTTTCACACACATTGACATTCAGCTGAGGCAACTCGTGCGTCATTTTCCGAGGCGCAGTTTCTGTTCAGAAATTCCACTTTTACTCAGACTGCGCTGATTAAAACTCCTGCAGAGACGCCACAAATAAAGTACAAACAGGTAAAACAACACACAACAGTGAGCAAGATGTTGGAACGTTTAAAAGAGGCCAGTTCTCTGCTTGGTTGGGAATTTCACTCAGGAATGCTGCCTGACTGCAGTGCCAGTTTCTCCAGTGATTTCACTAAAATTTGATGCTTTCAACGTTTGTCGAGAAAGGTTGGTGGGGTTTTTTTTATGTCCAGTGCCATCTGGTCAAAGTAAGATAGAGACTGACTTCAGAACAGCTGAGAAGTTTGTAACAGCAGCTCTCCTGTTGGCACAGAAATACCCCCGAAGCGACGGGCTGATCTCAGCCCCAGCTCTGTCAGAGCTCAGTGCAGAGAGCCCTGAGCACGGCCCTGCAGGTGCCAAACCTCAGCCAGCCCCTGACCGGGGAAAAGTGCCTTCCTAACACCAGGGCAGCAGGGAAAGGCTTGGGGTTTCTTCTGCTTCACAACAGAAAATTTTCTTCCCAACTCAATTTCTGATAATTTTTAATTTGTTATTCTCTTTTTTTTTTTTTTTTTTTTTTTTTTTTTTTTTTTTNTTGGGGTTTCTTCTGCTTCACAACAGAAAATTTTCTTCCCAACTTAATTTTTTATAATTTTTTATTTTTTTTTTTTTTTTTTTTTTTTTTTTTTGTGCTGTAATTCTCTACTTCCATAACTTCAGCAAACTATTTATAGATCTCCAAATCCCAACTCTCTGGTGCAGGCAGCTGAGAAAGACTTCCTTCTCTTCAGCGAATATTAGGCCTTTACATAACATATGTGCATATCACTTGCTTGCTCTAAATTTGGTCTCGTCTGCTTCCACTCTGAAAATGCTAATCTGTGAACCGTTTCTCCAAAATTCTACAATTATTGGTGGTTGGTATTTATATTGTGGGAGATCAAGGCACAGGCCAGTGTTGCTTTGTGCTTGGAGTCGTAGTTTTTGGGGAGGAAAAATGTAAAATTCCTTTGGAAGATGGCTCAGTCGGGAGCTCCAGTTTTGATTGTCACACCCTAAGTGACAAACTAAGAGCAGTTCCCACCTGTGCTGTGGGTGGGGCTGGGCTGGGGCTTTGTTTCCCCCTCAGATGTTGGGTAACTGGCACATCTCCACGCAGGAGGAGCTGTGAACACTCTGTGATATTCCCAAATACCATTTCTAAAGGAAATGACAATCCTTTTTGTTACTTTCGTTGGTACTTTTACGTGGCAGTTGCTATAATTTCACGTAATTATATCTTTCACTGGGTTTTATCCTCCTATTGTACAGATATTCATGGTTCCTCCCAGGATAGTTTTGATTGCAGCTCCTGGTTTTCTTCTGGAGAAATTAATTGCTTACCTTGCTGCACCTCCAGAGATGTGACCCCCTCATATCCTTGCTGGATATTTTTCCATCTCAGGCTCCTCGCTGATGGAGCAGGGAGATGCCTAAACATTTCTATTCATGCTCACTCTGTCCCCTACCGGATTTTGCAATTGTCATGAGAATAGTGGTTCCTTGAATTAATCTTGTTCCTAGTCATCAAATTATTATAACTTAGTTTCAGCAAATACAGTAGCTACTCAAAAAACACATTACTTTGTGGAGCTGGGTGAAATATTGTGCACATACAGCAAATGCGACAAAATTTGCCACTTCACTGGGTTTGCAAAAAGGGAGAAAAGGAGGAAGAAATCCCCCCCTTTTTTCCTGCTGTAATATCACTAATTACCTCATTATCAAAAGGCCATTCCATCAACAAAAATGTGCTTTTTGTACGTTTTATGCAAGTGACCTTGAAAGTTACATGTGAAATAGAGGTTTTGTTGCACTTTTTTGGGACCGAAAAAAGCAAATACCTGCTGATGCGAGAGAGAGAGGAGAAGGAACAGCTCCAGCTCCAGCCTGGAGCCAGCAGCAGCAGCAGCAATGCTGGATATTCCCCCCAGCCTCCGTTAAACTCCTCTCATTTCTGTGTCCTTGCACAAATCCATTCAGGCTCCTCCAACCCCTGTCCCACTCCCATTTCCTGCCTTCCACGCTAAGTTACATTAGGAATCTTAGGGGCACGAAATTGTCCTTTATTCTCTTTTATTTCTGTAAAATGTGTCTGAAGTGCCTGGTGGAGGCTTTCCAGGTACGATGGCGTGTGAAGCAGTGCAGTGCTGCAGAAGTCAATTAAAGCCTGGTGATTCCTGCTGGCTGAGGAACTGTCCATCTCCAGGAATTTCTGTCTGTGGGGAATACTCCCTTCCCCGATTTCTCTCTATGATTCCACTGCTGTCTCTGCTGCTGATGAAAACAGTGCTTCAGAATCAAGCACCAAGAGAAAATGAGTGGTGTCTCCATCTGCTTTTCAGAACTGATCACCAGGACGTTTCAGCTGCCTGGAGAAGAGCATTTGTAGCCACATTCCAGTGGCTACTCTAAGAAAAGCTAACGATGATTAGCTAAAATGAAAATAGAAATCTGTTTTGTAAAAGAATTTACCTTTCTGAAGGTTCCAATGCAGGTAGAATCCAGATGGTTTGGGGTTTTTTTGGCAATTTCAGATCAAATTCATGAGATCAAACTTTGCTCATGCCAACTCCAGACTTTCAGCTCAGACAGGGGCTCACGCTTCCTCACGAGCTTTTCTCAGGAGGAACTGAAGGCAGAAAACATCTAAGGGAGGAATGACCAACCAGCTCCTGCTTGGCTTTGGTCTCTGCAGACCTTGGCTGGGGTGACCCTGCTGGTTTGTGCAGCTGCATGGGATCAGAGCTACCCCAGCCAGAGCAGAGGCAGCCACGCTCTGGGGGAGCTCAGAGTGGCTCTGTCAGGGCTGCTGGAGACCCTCTGAGCCCAGCAGAGCCCAGCAGAGCCCAGCAGAGCCCCACAGAGCCCAGCAGAGCCCAGCAGAGCCCAGCAGAGCCCAGCATTCAGTTCGTGCTGCTTCTGCAGATGGAGGTTTAAAAAGCACTGAGTAGCAGGACCCTTCCTGGCTGGTGTCCCCTCCCTAACCGATCCGAGGTGTCCCCACCCGTGCTGCCTTTCCTGGGCAGAGCTGGCGTGTGCTGGGACTCGTGGAAACCCAATGAAGCCATAGAGCAGCGAGCAGAGGAGTGTAGGAAGGGAAGCACAGCTTATGGGATCGGCGTTCCTGCACTCAAAATCTGGATTTAGCAGTAGGCGCAGCTCACAGCAACAGGAGGGGTTTTGTTGCCTGGGAGGCCTCACTCCTCTCGTTCCTGCAGAGCCCTTTCCCACTGTCAGAGGAGCTGGGAAGAGATGCAGCCAGCCATTAAAAGGTGGGAAAGCATCCTGCTGTTATGTATATGAGAGCAGGGCTTTGTCTTGTCACATGTCACCGGCGCAGCAGCGGAGGGAGAGAAAATCCTGTTGGTATGTGCTGGAGTTGGCAAGATGTCCTCCAAAGCTTAATTATTGGAATGTGTCCTGGGATAAGTGATGCTGTCATTGAACCCTGATTAGTTCAGAGGCAGGGTGGATGCAAGAGGGAGGAAACAATGTCAGACTGGTTAATTAGCAAGCAAAGCAAGAGCAACCCAAATTGTACAATCTGATGAGCAATTTGTCACCCACTCGTTTGAAATGAGAAACGTGGCATCACTTTGCATTTCCTTTCTATTTCCCATTTTTGGATCTCTTTATACAGGCACCAACTTTGCGGCTCCTCTTGGGGTAAGCAAGTGTTAGAGGGAGAAACTCAGGGCTCAGAAGTGACTTGTCCACACATCTGGCAAAAAACCTGAGGCTGAAGCAGCAGCCACACACTTTAAGATGGATTAGAAATAAGAAAACACGATGCAGGAAAATTAGAGATGGAGAAGAATGTAAAATTCAAGGTCAGAATGTTTAGTCTGTGGATTATCCTGTCCCCAGCACTCCTAGGTTTCAGTTTATTTATCATTCCTTTGTGGGTATATGAATTTTTAGGGCGCAAGCTTGGGGTAGATGTATTTTGTGCTATTTTGGTGATACAAAAGCTACTGAAAGCTGATTTAAAGTAGCAAGTGGGAGTTGCTGTCTGCACGTGGATGTTCTTCAGTGACACAGGGCTGTCAAGTGGCTTCTCCACCACCTCAGCACCTGGAATCTGCACGGAGGGAACCGGCACTGGAGGGCCAGGGACAACCACAGGGGGCTGGGGGTAGTTTTATCACTGTAGGGACTTGGCTTGGACAAAACCAGAGAGATTCCTTCCACCTTTGAACTGCTGCTCCTGAATTCCATCTCAGCTGTTTCTTAGGACTGTTTGTGTTGAACTTTGGCTGTAGTTGTGATGTTAATTACGTGAACAGTTCCTGGTGCTGGCTGTTTGAACAGCTCCCAAAGCAAAGCTGCCTCTCGTTTCTCTGTCACTGCTCAGTAAACATCCCCCCTTCAAATGGAGAGGGGTAATCATCCCAACGTGTAACCTGGAAGGTGTTCAGCCAAAAAACAGCAAAATCATTCGCTATTGTTCTTCCACCACGGGAAGATGGGGATTTTTCAGCCTTTGAAAAGCTCAGAGTACTTCGGCATTTCCTGGATCACTTTTAAGACTTGCAGCTTCTGAAGGAGTCCTTGAGTGATCTTAGCAGTGCTTTAAAGCATCATATCAAGCTTTTAGAATAATGTCTTCAAGATGTCTATCACATTCAAAGGCTGAAGAAGGGCTTCTCTTTCTGAAGGTTTGTCTTTTTCTCATCTAATCAGTTGATCTAATGAAAGGCGCCTGCAAACTGCAGATTTCTCCTCTCTTTGGAGCACCACAGTCACTGTTGTGACTATTCCCACCGTAACAGGTGCATCTGGGCATAAATAAATATTTCCAGAAAGTGATAAAAATGACCAGTTTAAGGATTTGTTTCTTTAAAGATCCGAATGAAAAAAGAAAAAAACGCCCTGTTAATTTTAAAACAATTGGTATCTTTAGGGTGAAGATTTCTTTCAATAACTCTCCTGCAGTTGTCCTAGGATTCAAGAAATGTGAACTGCCCTAAAATTTCTGCTCTGCCCTTGTGGTACGAAGAGTTTGCTTCTCTCTCTCAGTTATTGGTGCTTGATATTGATAAGTGTTTTTCAGCCCAGTGTTTGTAGCAGTCTGTGGTTCTGGATGAAAGGTCTGTCCTGGATGCACGGGGATCTCGATCCTTCAGTCATCCCTTCCTTTCTGCATCAGGATGTGATGGATGCATCCTTTTATCTCAGGATGTGGCAGTGATATCTGGGCAGGGAGGGGATTTAGGAAGGCCCTTTTTGCCTTTACAGAACTTTACAAATTTATATGTACAGAGACCCTGCATGAGCTCAGCTGAACCCAAAAAACAACGCTCAGTGTTGGGATCTCGGCAGAGAGGTTTCTGTGGCCTCCTGCAGGTGTTCCAGTGGGGACAGGAGCTCCCCACTTCCACCTGTTCCTCAGGGTAGATTTTAGACTCTGCCTACGACTCCAGGTTAGTTTGATACTGCTGCAAGTAACATTTGTTTTTTAAAAGTCTGGGCTAGATTTCAGCAAGATGTTTCGAGTAAAATCAAGGTGAGCTTAACCATTGCCTGCACGGCTGTGAGGGAAGTCACAACCATCAGGATTTCAACGTAAATCTGAGTTTTGAGGGGGTTTGGTGTTGCTTTCCTCTCTGAATGTCGATTTAGGCTGCGCTGGTGCATCTCTGTGCCCAGAGGGCTCCTTGGCATCTCCATCCTCTGGCTCTTGGTGTTGATGGAGGCTCTCTTTGGAAGCCTGGCAGGTTAAACCCGCCTCAGCCCAGCTCCTCCTGCAGGGATAACTCTGTTTTTGGAGAGATGAAATCTGGCACGGGCCTGCTTTAACCCGACCCAACGCAGCACAAGCCCTTCTGATTGTTTTAAGTTATTTCCAGGCAGCTGCTGATTATCATTTGGGCTAACGAATATTGCCACATCAGTATTCCAGCCGTGGCTGCGCTGCCGCGAGCTCGGAAACACGGAGCTCAGCTGGCAAGAACCTTTTGTTCACAGCTCCTCAAATTAAAGACAGGTACTTTGGTGTGTCTTCAACCAGAAACAAACTGTGAAAATTCATTTCCCAGTGCTGTTTGGGTATTTTTGTAACTCACTATGATCACACTGCATATGCAGATCCAAGTTAAAAATAAGCTTTTAAACTCTTGCTTGTTTATACAATATTAGAAGCACTTTATAAAAGTGGATGTTAATTAATGCTGTATTTTAATGGTGTTCCTATGAATTTGTAAGTGCATTCTGGAGAGACTATCAAATATAATTTACTTTCAAAACAATTGGGGATTATCATGATCAAAATAATTCAAATATTATTTTTTTGATTTCCACCACCTTCACTGTGGAATGGGTTCTGTTTAGATGTCTTGCACATACAGAAAGGGAAAAAAATCTAAAGAATTATTTTCTTTTTTTTTTTCAGAAGTGATTTTTAAAGAGACTTTCCCCCTTCATTTCAATCTAGTAATTTTCAAAGCGAGCTAGGAATACAGTGAGTTTTCAAAGGGGCAAGCTGTACACCTGTGCTCCTGAAAGCGTGGTTGTATATTAATTTAATTTTCTATTTAAGACATCCTGTGTGCATCCAGCTCTCAGCCAGCTAATCCCATGCAGGCAGAGGAGCTGTACAAACCTGTTGAGCACAGCAGCACTCGCAAAGACGTCCTCCACAGAGATGAGCTGCTTGATAACTCACCCTAAAATATTCAGGAGGTTTAAATGTTTTCAGTGGAAATCATTTGTGGGTGAACTCTCCCACTTCTACCCAAAACATGAAGAAAATATCTTGTCCAGACAAGAAAATTATTAAAGTTTCTTTTTAAGGAAACGTAAGAAATGGGTTTTTTAATCATCTGTTTATTGATTAGGAAAGCAGATGCGGCTTTCGATCTCTCTTGGCTCCTTAAGCAGAGCAGAAATCTCATAAGTGGGCTTTAAGCGGAGTAGAAGTCTCGTAAGTGGGCTTTCTGTTGAGTCAAAGCAGAGGAGGGGAAGGGGCCGTGGCAGGTGAAACCCAAAAGGTGAACCAGCTCAGCCAGGAGCCCTCCTGTGCTCAGAGCAGAGCTGACTGCAGGTGCAGGGACAGTGAAACCTGCAGCACGTCTCAATCCAGCCCGCTCCCCATCCCAGTCCCCATTTATGACAGTTCCCTGCTTCCAGCTGGACCCCGAGCCATAAACCCGGCTGCCAGCACCTCCACCCGGGCCCCATGGAGAAGATAATAAATCCCCCAGCCCCGACTGCCTCCTGTCACTTCCAGAGATTGCAGGGATTGCTCTGGGGCTCTCCAGGAGCCGCGTCCCCTGTGCCTTCCCCTCTCCAGGAGCCGCGCTTATAAAACATTTTCATCTGTGCTCTCTATCAGAAAGCATCTGCATTTTATTAGATTTCATCTCGGTGCCAAGAAAGGAATATGTTTTGGAACTTCCGAGCAGCATCATGTAATTTTCATTAATGGAAGGAGGAGGGAAGTCCCAGCACCCAGCACTTGGAATGACCTTCCAAGGAGAGGCACAAAGGAAGCAAAGGCTGGGGGTGGCAGGGGACTTATCCATGGGAGATGTTCCTTGGTGTTCCAGCAATGAAGAGCAATCCATGACAACGTTTGGGTATTAAAATAGTGAAGAAAAAAAAATGAAATTACAATAAAACTGATCCTGGTTAGGCAGAGAACATAAAATACTGCTCTGCTGTAGTAGGCATATATCAGCTGAGCTCACGCATCCTCAGCAGGGTAACTACAACGAGCCATGGCTGCCTGGTTTTAAAAACCCTTCAGCAGCAAGCAAAGCCTCTGCAGCATTTCTTACTGGCATTTATTCCTGGAATGAGCCCTGCCAGAATTTTCCACTGTCAGCAGAGAGAAGGCTGAACCACAAAGGCAGAAAGAACCTGTGATGGTGCAGCCACGAAACCAAAATTCCCAGGCCTTTCCCAGGTTTTGGCAACACCTCGCTCATCTCATCCTTCCATTTTTGTATTTTTTCAGTAGTCTGAATTATATCAATGTGTTCTGTTGAGTACCTGGTGGCCTGGAAGGAGTAGATGTTCTCTTGAGCTCAGCATCCTTGGAAAAGCTCTTTGAGCTGCACAAGAGTGAGCTCAGCCCAACCACTCCTTCCCCATCCTGCTTTCCAGTAGCATTTATTTTCTCCACGAATTCAGGAGATCATTTAATCCACCTCAGTTTCCCAACGTGTAGAATTGGTCTTGATGGACCCATAATGAGGCCAGAAGGGTCAATCAGAGCTGGAAGGTGGGAAGTGCGTTGCAAATGCAAATTATTTTTCTGGCCTGGACTTTTCTGTGAAGTTCTGGAGATAATATTTTAGCTTTTTTTTTTTTTTTCCCAGTTTTAAATTGTTATCTTGAAAATGCACAATAGCAAATTTTCCCAAACTTTAGCCAATCGGGATCAGCCCTCCCAGATAATGTAAATACAATTAGTTGATTTAAAGCACATTTCATGTTCTGCTTATCTGCTAAGTGTTTCAGTTATGGCGTTCATACAGAATGAGTCACTCATACATATTCCTCAAGGAAGAGCCAAAAGATGGAAGGAAAATACAGCCTGAGGAAAAAGTCTATAAAGATTTCTCGCTTTTCTAATCCCTTCTCTCTAATGTTTCTTTGTAAATTTGTCAGATGGGAATGAAATTGCCTCATAACTCTCCAGATGTGAAGAGCATCACTGCACAAAATTACGTACTTGTCAAAGCAAGGGGGAATTTATGTTGGTGTTCCTGAGATGTGATTTTATTCAGTCTATTTCCTTTGTGCACATCACAGCAACTAGAAAGACAAAAACAGCTAGTTTATGTATATCTTCTTTTTTGCCCCCCCCCTTTTTTTCACCTCTGGTGAATTTTTTAGCTTCTATTTTTCCCTTTTGTTTTCTTATCCCCCTCCCCTCCCTCCTTTTATCTACTGCTTATTGCTAGTGACAGTAAACTTCATCCAACAACACTCTGATGAGAGCAGCTATGATTCTACCAGCACCAGGCAGTTCAGACAAGTGCTACAGTAATTTTCCCTGTGGAGCACGGAGAAAGGTGTGGCTTCTCTCCTGGTTAGGGAAGATGTTTGTTTAGAAACCTGCAGCGTTTCTTACAGGCAACCAAATCACGATTTCATTCGATATTTTGCTTTATATTCTAGTATTTTAATTTAAACTTTGTGCATTTTCCCTCCAAGGCTCCTGCATTGTGGGCAAACTCACCAAAAACTTCTTCCAGTGATGCCCAAGTCCAGTTTCTTTGTGCTGTTTCTGCTGATATTGTCAGCAGGTTTTGTGCAGTGTTTCTTCCTTTAGTTTAAAGCTCTGCTATTAAATGAAGTCTAAAGCATAAGGTGCATAAACCACTCTGAATTCCAGCTCCTGCTGCCCATGACCTTCTTGAGACATTTTAAAAATTTCAGCTTTTGAATCCTCCTGTTCGTGTTTCTCCAAGGCACGTAAGATGGGTTTAAAACCAGTGTTAGTGGGGGAAAAACAATGAGCCAACTAAACGAGGCCTTCAAGGCATTGTTCGTGATGGATCTCTGAACCTCTTCTAAAAACTGGGATCATTCCTCTCACTTAACAGGGACTTTTAGCTACGGGATGGGAAGAGATACAAATCCATCAGTGCTCCCCAATCCCTGTCCTAAGCACAGCCCAGCCATGAAAATCAAATGCCTCCTCTTCTTTTTTTCTTTTTTTTTTCCTTCTCTCTTTGTTTTCCTCCCCTCTCTGGTGTTCCCTTTGGAAACTGGTGTTTGCTTCCCTACATGTATTTAAAACCAGCCATATTCTGAGTGCTGAAAGGGTGAACTTTGGGTTGCTGGCACACCAAGACACACCACGGATTTACAAGTAAAAGAAATACTCTCAGTTTGATAAACACAGTTCTGTAAGAGTAGGTGATGTGCTGAGTATGTCAGGATCTTTCAAGGGGATGTTAGAAAAAATTATTTAACTGGATATTAAGTTTTCTGGGAGCTGGACTTGGAGGTTATAAAAAATTTTAAGTGTTAAAGCCCAACTTGGTTGTGTCTCTGCTAAGAAAGCACCTGTAAAAATACATCTGAACCAGTTCTGGAACTGGTTTTAAGCTGCAAAACCCTCCCTCGCTGATGAGAACACCTTGGAGGCTCCGGGAGGGCAAAGTCTGTGCAGATCCTCCTGTCTCTTTTCATATCTCACCACAGCTTCTTGTGTGACCTTGCAGACGTCATCCCTGTGCAGCCAAGGCCAATCTCCCATTGCCTACAGCTCCAAAAATAAACACAGGGCTGCTGTGCCCCTTCCTCACGCCCTTGGGCCTGTCCTGGCAGTGCAATAATGCCTGGGGGTTGTCAGTCGTGGGGTGTTCACCAGGACAGAGAGGCTTTGTGCTGCCTGTTGGACCCAAAGGTGAGCACCTTTCCTTTCCTTCATCGTGGAAACGCCCTCCACAGCGTCTGTGTGTGGATCAGAGAGTTAGTATTAATATCCATCAGCATTTCATCTGGGTGAGGGTGTAAACGCTGGCTCAGAACAAGGGAGGAGAGCTCCTGGAGCCATCCCAAAGGTTTCTTACAGCAGTTTTCCCTGTGGTATACCGAGTATGAAATTATCCTGTATTGGTGGAGCTGGAGGCTGCTCAGAGCAGCCTTGAGCAGGGGCCTGGAGATGCCCTGGAAAAGCAGCAAAGCAAATGGCAAGCCACATATTGTAAAGTAACAAGAAGAATTTTTATTATTGCTTTTTTTTCCCTTTTGTATTTTTCTTACCATTTTGATCAGATGTACATTGTTTATAACCCCTCGTTTACCGGCCCCAAATATCATTACAACGTCTGCACCGTGATCTATGTTTGGTTGTTACCCTTTTAATGGATAAAAAAAGATTTAAGTACTTCATTCTGTTGCATTTTGACAGCTGTTAGCCATCATTTTTCCATTCACCTGCATTTAGCAATCCCATAAAGGGAGGCAATCTTAGAACTAACAAGAGCTGGGCACTGCAAGGTGATAATTCTGGATCACTTTGGCCTATAAATACCTGCCAGGCTTTGGGCTGAGTCAGCAGTCTGTAACAAAGTGGCAGCCGTGCCCTTTTATCTGTGTGAGTGTTTCACAGCAATTGGACTATCAGCCCCTGCAGTGAAAATCCATAGTATCGATCAGGCTATTTCTCCACTGTAATTCTTTTGTAGGAAATCCCTGATGACAAATTTTATCTGCACCACTTTTTGATTGCTGGTTTGATGTAAGCGATCTCCAAGGGCAGAGTTAAGCTCCTGGCCGTTCCACATTATCAAGCACCAGCTTTATTTACTGAAACTACACTTGTGGTCACCAACCAAAATAAAAAAAAAAGGGGGGAGAGAGGGAAAGGAGAAGGCGGAGGAGGCTGAAAATTAAGAGCAAAAGAATATTTCAAAAGGCTGGAGCGAGGGGGTGAAATCACTGGTATCGGCTGCTGGATTGTTAAGTAAAAGCATGTCCTGCATTAATAAATGCACAAACAGGAGAAACAGGTTTTGATAAAAATATCTGTGGGATGCAGGGCTGTGTCTGGACAGTGGGCTGGGTTTGGAGCTGATCCTGCAAGCTCTTGTTGGTGGGAATGGTCCCACAGGTTCCCCCAGGACCCTGCTGGGAGCTCACAGTGCTCCTCAGTGAGCAGGATGTGATTTCATTCCATTCCCAAACTGGTTTTATTCCTCCTGAGCTGCCTCGCTGGTGCTCAGGGCAGCCTCAGGCCACCCAGGGTTTGCTGCTGGGATCAGACCTGAGGTGCTCCCCGTGCTCTCGAGGAGCCTGGGCAGGGTTCTGCTCACACACCAGGCACCAAAGGAAAGCTCCCAGGCTCAAACCTCAGCCTGAAATCCGATCACAACAGAGACTCGGATTCGTGGTACCACCCTGTGGATTCACTGATGGTCTTTGGCCTCCGAATTTAACTTGGGAACCCCACCAAAGGGAGCTCACAGGTTTCCAGCGTCCCTCAGCTGAGTGAGGCTGAGGAGCCTCAGATATTGCAGAGCACAGAAATGCCATTGCTGGCAACTCAGAATTTCCTCCAGTTTTGATTTCAGTGCAGGCTATTTTCTCAGCAGAGTTATTACAGATTATCCCTTGGCCACCCAAGTTAATTCCTGCATTGCTGCTAGATGAACACTGAATTGCTGAGCCCCTAGGGAGGGCTTCTCGTGCTCCTCGTGCTCCTCCTGCTCCTCGTGTTCCTCGTGCTCCTCGAGCTCCTCATGCTCCTCGTGCTCCTCGTGCTCCTCGTGCTCCTCGTGCTCCTCCTGCTCCTCCTGCTCCTCGTGCTCCTCGTGCTCCTCGTGTTCCTCGTGCTCCTCGAGCTCCTCATGCTCCTCATGCTCCTCGTG
>VZTG01004266.1:180457-202375 GCA_013397845.1 Melanocharis versteri
CTCGTGCTCCTCCTGCTCCTCGTGCTCCTCGTGCTCCTCGCACTCCTCATGCTCCTCGTTGCCGTAGCACATCGCGGTTACTCACTACCACCCTGCCGAGATGTTTTCTTTTTGCTGAAGTAATGCAGCATGAAGCAGGGAAATGATGTCTTGTGTTTTCCTGTAAAGCCCTGAGTCACTGGCGTGTCCCAAACACGGCACGTGCAGTCCAGAATTACTTAGGAAAATAGTCTGGCTCCGGTTTGGGGCTTTTTCACCCAAAACGTGTTTAGCACAGAACTAAAAATAGCTTGCATAGCAATGAGGTCTCCATCAAGGAAATATCTGTTTGTACTGCTGGGCTCCTGCCTCTGCCTGTGTCACTCTGCTAAAATTCAGTTGCCTAGAAAATGTATATCTCTGGCTGGAAACATCTATCCAGAGGTGTGTGTTTACCGAGCAGCAGATATTGGATTAGGCATGGAGCCAGTCCAATTTCATGACTGCACCTTTGAAAAATTGTCTGATTAACACTGAGAGGAATAATTGTATGTGAAAGGAATAGTAAACATTCCCCACTAGAATGGATTTTCAGCAAATAATGTGAAATACCTTGTCTATTCAGAACCCTATCCCAATGAAAGTACTTCAAGCATTTTCTTAAGCAATAGTTCAGATTAAATAAATTAATAGCAAGTAAGTATTGAGAATAATTGAGATTATTTGGGAGAAACTATTTTGGCCTTTTATCCAGTTGAGCACATTCCAATGCTGAATAAGTTCAAAGTTTGCAAATTTGATTCATAAAAGTGGAATCATAAAACCTAAAGAGAAGACAATAAGATTTCCAGGGGGAGCTGAATGAATTTAAAAAATCAATGAAACCCTTTATGCAAGTTTTATGCACTGCATATCTCTACCCAAGATTTTTGATACAATTTAGTGAACCCAATCCAAAGCACGCAGTTTAGCCCAAAGTCTGTTGTTATTATTGGTGAATTACCATAAATCCCAAACCAGTTTTGCCCTGTGCTCAAAAGGCTGGTGTTATTTGAGACTGGAATGACCAAGGTGAGATGGGTGGGGATCAGTCTCAGGTTGGACTGGATGATCCTGGAGGTCTTTTCCAACCTCAGGGATTGTGGGATTCTTTCTTAGGGGCCTTACATGTGAACTTGGAGGTACCAAGATTTGAAAAAACAGGTGCCACAAACTGTTTATGAATTATTTGGATTTATTTATTTTGCGTTTCATCTTTACCTTTACTCCTGATGAAAAGCACTGAATTGACACCAGCAGAACTTCCTTTGTGGGTGAGGGATGGCCAGGTGTTCACTCCGTGCTGCATTAAGACCACCAAAAAATGTCACTTAAACTGCTGAGCAGCCACCAAGCAATAATGACTTCCAATTACTCCTGACCTAGGCTAGACTGGAACCAGAGACCTTGAAGGAGTCTGGATCCCATTAACAGCTCCCTAAGCCAGCCAGTCCCAGGGTGTTTGATTGCTCTCAATGCAACCCAAGAGCAGCCTTCACTCTCCTTTATTTCTTTTTTTTTAACTGTTTAAAATTAGGGGTGGGGAGGTATTGAAATACTCAATTTGCAGTTTTCCTGTATCTCTAATATCACGTCTAGAGGAGCAGCTTTCATTTGCACTGGGAATACCTCCCGCTGAAATGAAATTCTCTTCTCTCAGTGCTTGATGCCTTGTCTGCCACTGATGGATTTTGCACACCTAGACCTCCACAACCGGTGAAAGCTGCCCTGATTCTGCCTGGCAGGACATTACAGCGTGGTCCCAGGCTCTCATGATGATTCCTGGGATATCCTCGATGTTATGGGAGTGAACCAGACAAGAAATGAGCCATTAGATGCTAATTTCTATCTGCAGAATACCTCTCATTAAATTTTCTATATCAATTATGTATATATATTTTTTTTAATCTATTCTCAGAAAAAAAGTACTGAAATATTTGGTATTTTCACCAGGGCAATCACTGTGTTGTTCTGTTTGATACCAGCACTGATGCACCTTGTACCAAGAGTGGCCAAAGGTTGGATTTGATGATCTTGGAGATCTTTTCCAAAGCTGAATGATTCTGTGACTCTGTGAGGGAGAGGACAGTGCTGGGGCTGCAGGTTCCCCACTGGTTGGGGTGTTTTTGTGATCTCAGTCGGTTCCTTGCTCGTGGCAGCAGAAAGGACAACGATACTTTTGTACCTGAACACTAAAACTCAACCCCTGTGCAGCATCCCCCCAGCTGCAGGGTTTGCCAGTTCATTTGCACTTTTGCAGGCTGAAACAGCTCGGCTGCAGCACGCTGGTGCACCTTTGTGCCACCTCCTGGGAACAAAAGGTGTCAGCTCAGGATGGTTTGTGACCCTCCACCTGCCTGGCTCACCTCTGCACTAAAGAGAGCCAGTCATAGTGCTGGGAAATCTCACTCCACTTTCTGCTCCAAATTTCTGCTGCTTTGGGGCAAATTCAGCGTTTTCATTAACATTTCAGATAAGTCTGGAAGGAGCACAGACATTAATGCAGATTACAGGCCAGAAATGCTAAGCAGCAGCAGCAGCTCCCTTTGATCTGCTGAGATATGTCAGTGGTAAATATTTCTGCAGCCCTGAGAATCAGCAACGTGGAGCTCTTGTCCAGAGAAATGGGAATTCAGCCATCCTGGGGACTCCTGCTGCCCTGCAGTGCCTCCCCAGCCCCTGGTTTGGGGCTGATCCAAGTGAAACCCCCTTTTTGGCAGGGTTAGCAGACACTGTCACCTCACATCTCAGTGTGGGAGCAGGTCCCCTTTGAGGGACTCATTTCAGGGCACGTTTGCATCTTAAACTGCCATGTTCTCCTTCAGAAAATGCTCTTTCCACAGGAGAATCCATCAAACTGGATCCCCCATTTCCACCTGAGTGCTCCCACTCTGGGATCTGGGTAGGCATTGATGCTGTTATTCCATTTTGAAAGAAAGAATTTAAGCCCTTCTCTCCTGTACCAGAAGTGGTTCCTGAGCAGGAGAAAGCAGGAAAGGACAGGAATATTACTCCTACAGGCAGGATTTATCCTGTTTATTTCCTCATTTCCTGGACTTAGGTTTCTGCTCTTCCATCGTGGTTTTGGCTCTGTTCTCAGGGCTCTGGTTCACCCCACATCCTTTACAGAACCTTTAAACGCCTGGCCAATATACAATTTTACTAGAATTGTCTCAATTTAGGCTTCAAAATTGAATCCTTCCTTTACAAGGGCCTTGAGATTAACAATGTTCAGTGGTGGGCTCAACACACGGGGAATTATTCAGCTGGAATTTACAGCTGAGAGGCTGCTCACATGCAGGTCTCTGATTTACCCCTGAAAAGTGAAACAAGTGTATTAAAAATAGTATTTGTGTAGATGTTTCCTTCCTGATGGTGTTTCCTGTGGAGAGGAAAGGATTCCTTTGGGCACAAGGGCACTTACCTGAGGGAAACCAAAACTGTGGGAATGTATCTCCCAAGGAATAGGATCAATGAGTTGGTGAGGTTTTTCCCTTTAACACCCTGATGATATTAATTGGAACTGTAAACTGCATGTCTGGTTTCATCAGACCTGTCTCCCACCATCAAACAAACACAGCCTAATGTCAAATTATTGAAGTTTCCCAGCTGCCGGAAATTCCCCTTCCCGGCTCCAAGTGTTTTTCCTTTACCACAAAATAACAAGCCAGTCCCATGTGTTCGTATGAGCCCTGCAAGTGCTGTCTGTAAAAGTCATGTCACAACCTCAATCAATCACTCAGCTCTGGCCAGCGCTCGGGTGGATGATCCAGAAATCCTCCTGACTGGGATTATACTGCAGGAAATAACACGGTGCTGCCTGACAGCAGCAGCAGAATACTTCAGAAAGAGGCCAAACAACCAGACTTGCCCAAGTCGTTCCCTCCTGTAGCTTCTGGGGCTGCACCTATTTCCACGTGTGCCACAAAGTGCCAGCTGGAAGTTGGCTGGCATGGTGGCACTTGGAGCAATTATTAATTTCTTTTCCTTGCTGTTGAAAACACATTAAATTTTCTAGATCCGAACACATCGCACTAATTAATCCATCTGTTATGGACTCACAAAATGCCACTGGCCACTCAGAGCCATGGAGAATGCAGCCTGTAGATCCTAAACTTTCTTAGACTGGATATTCAAAATTTATATATCTGCCAGTCAAGATATAATAAAATGCAGAAACATGCTTGTAAAAAGAAATGTGATATTTACTGTTCAGCCATGTAATATCTTCTACTTATACATCTCCCTTGAGGATACCTTGATGTTATTGGAAGAGTAGTTTCCTTAGACATGCTCCTTTTTCCTCTTTTTTAGTTCTCCTCTTCTTTTTTGTCATTTTCTCTTCTATTTTTTTTAAGTTTCTAATTCCTTTGCAAAGTGCCAACCCTTATATTGCAATACTAGAAATGAGCAGCGTTTGGGACTTAACAGTGGGTTTATCTTAATTAATTTGTGATATAAAGCTGAAGAGTAGTTTAGAGTGTGTAAGTTTAAGACAGCTGAGGATTTAGACTTGAGTTATTTGAGCTAGAGCCAGTCTGAGCACAGCCTCCATGGACATCCTCCATCACTAAATCAACACAAGGAAAGGCAGAACTGGGGCCTTTCAGTGTTTTCCTGCTGATTTCAGCCAGTGGGGTTCTGGCTGTGTTTTCCAGCAAACTTTGGGAAGCACAGACCTCTTGCCTGCAGGTAAATGGTTAAAGGAGAGGTCAAGCAGCTGTGTCCAAACTGGAATACAGCTCTGGATTTAAAGTCCCCCCAAGGTCTCTGTTATCCTGACGTGCAGGAGCCCTGAGGTCACTGTGTCCGTCAGTCTGTCTGTGTGTGCACCCCCTACTCCAGTGCAACGCTGAAAGGAGGCCAGTTTCAGGTCTTTGAGGAGCCAGCAGGGTGTGTTTTGTAACACCCAGTGAAACTAAAATCATTTAATGCTGCCTGTTGGTGAAAGAACAGAGAATACACCCTGCTGCACGCTGTAACTTCAGGTCTCCTTGCTTTTATCACTTTCCTTGCTTTTATGATGTGTGCAGTGAAAAAAAAAAAACTCTCTTGTGAATGGAAGTTTAAGTTTCCCTGCAAGGGTTATGAAATGTGGAGAGGCAGCAGGGGCCCCTCTGCTGCACCTAAAAGATGTTGCCTATGTGGTCACCAGCTGGGGACAGGAAGGGGCTGCCTTCCCCTGAAACCTGCCTCCATCCCAATTTATCCAATAGTTTGGGGAAATCCCCGTGATGGGCCAAGGAGGAGGCTGTGGATCCACTCTTGAAGCTCCATGGCTCCATGCAGTCAGTCTGGAGGAGATGGAGCTGCTCCTGCAGCATCCACAGAGGGCTACACCGTATGCCAGATTTGTTCCATGAATTTCTCTCCTCTCATTGCCTTAAGCACAATTACAAATACATTATGCAGTGTGAATTTTCACCCTTTTTTAGCATTCAGTGGTGCTGTGAGCCACCAGCCTTTCCCCTCAGTGTGCTGGGTTGAAATCAGTGCATTCCCCAAATGCCCTGCTGCCTGTGCCATCCCAGCGTGACCCACGGAGGGGACGCCACCACCAAATGCTTCCCCTGGTGGGATTTGGTCAATCCCATCCACGAGATCTTCCGCCCTCGGCTTTCTGAGGGGTCAGGAATCTGCAGCTGCTGCTGCTCCCAGGTCAGGGCACAGCGAGCTGCTGCAGGGAGAGCTGCTGCTTTTCAGCTGGGGGAGCGGTGTGACGGGCAGAACACCAAAAACCAGCTCTGTTTATCCACCAGAACGGGCACGGGCGTCCCCCTGCTCGCAGAGGGGCTCTGGCCCCTCGCTGCTCTGTGGACGCTGAAAGTTTGGTGGCAGAGAGATTTTTCAGTGTCTGCCTGTGTCCGTGAGCATTCTCACTTTCTCACGGAGCTAGCTGCAAAACAGCCAGAGAGCTTTTGTAAATAATTCTTCTATCTTGCACCTGTGAGGTGTTTTTGCACTTTGTTATTGTAGGACTGAAGGTCTGTTCAGGAAATGTGTGTTTTTAGGATCTAGCCAATAGCCCTGGTGGGTGGTCAGCTAAGATCCAATGACTTTCTATAACTTAGAGTATAAAACCCTTCTGTATATAAATAAATAAAGGCATTTCTATCGAGTCACTCCTGAGTTCGGTTCTCTCCTTCCTCCCCGGGCCGTGTCCGTTATTGCGACACTCTCCGCTTCCTTGAATGTGTGTTTGGGGCAGAAGGCCCTGGCCAGCACCAGCACCAGTACCAGCACCAGCACCAGCGCCAGAACCAGCACCAGCACCAGCACCAGCACCAGCACCAGCACTGGGCCGAGCAGGCCGGGCCGCACCGGCCTCTGCAGCCTGCAGCAGGACTCCACAGGAATTTAGCCAAACTTGGGCTGCGGATTGAGAGGCCGTGATCAATTCTGACAGCGTCCTGCTCTGCTCAATATTCTCTCTGAAGTGCCTGGAGCCAAATGCCAGTGCAGAGCATTTCTCGCCGAAGTTCAAGAGGGGAGATGTAAACACAGGCCGTAAAAGACCTGCATGTCTGGAGCTTGTAGGGGTCGTAATTCTTCCCAGNCAGTACCAGCACCAGCACCAGCACCAGTACCAGCACCAGCACCAGCACCAGCACCAGCACCGCACCAGCACCAGCACCAGCACTGGCCCGAGCAGGCCGGGCCGCACCGGCCTCTGCTGCCTGCAGCAGGACTCCACAGGAATTTAGCCAAACTTGGGCTGCGGATTGAGAGGCCGTGATCAATTCTGACAGCGTCCTGCTCTGCTCAATATTCTCTCTGAAGTGCCTGGAGCCAAATGCCAGTGCAGAGCATTTCTCGCCGAAGTTCAAGAGGGGAGATGTAAACACAGGCCGTAAAAGACCTGCATGTCTGGAGCTTGTAGGGGTCGTAATTCTTCCCAGCAAAGTTACCTTTCCTGTTTCTATGAATTACTCTTACATTCTTGTAAGAGATACGGTTTGAGGTATTTATGGTGCATTCAATTCTGCTATCATTGATTTACTGGACTAAACCTGCTCCAGGATATGATGTAAAGCCCCTAATTCCAAAAAACTCTTACATCTCGGCGAGAACAGCATTTTCTGCCCTGTTGCCCTCCAGCAGATGACCAACGGAGATAAACAGAGGGCACTCCACTCTCGGTTGCAATGTGCTTGGTGATGTGAAGGAATCAATCAGACAAAAGCAGATTATTAGAGTGTCTGAGAGAGATCAAACATTGCTGGCATCTTCACCCACACACGGTTGATTTACAGGCAAGCTGATAAAGTGCTGCAGCTCACTGTCAGAAGTACATGACAGCTCCTCTAGCTCCATGGATAAATTATTGCTGAAGCCCATGATAACATTTCTCCACCTAGCAACCAAACATAACAGGATGTGGCTTTTAGTGCTCAGAGCCAGAACGATACAAAGAGAAAACACAGAAACTCTTCAGGCAGGGAGGCAGCACACAGGGAAGGCGGGCAGGGAGAGATTTTCACACACACACACACACGGTGGAGGTGTGTCTCTCCTGGCTCTGCTGCTGGAAAATTGGCCGGGTTGGAGCTGTGGACCTGCAGAGACACTGCCAAAATTCCTGGGATTGCAGGCAGGGTTTTAATGGGGGTGTGGGCAGAGGCCTGGGTGGGTGGTGGGGCTGCTCCGCTCACCTGAACCCCCCTCAGACCCACAGGCAGCAACACCTATGGGAAATATCCGCTGCTTCCTTCGGCTTGGAAAGGCACCAGCAATAAATAAACTCATCGTGCTTTAACAAAAAAGGGCAAATCAAAATAATCCGATTATTTGGGAGACAGCGCTAAAGAAAGATGCAGTTCAGATATTCTCTTTATTTTTATCCGGTGGCTTATAAAATAATAAGTGATATAATCTGCTAAATATTGCATCATGGCTATTAGACATTGGGGCTGTGCTCAAAAATTAAGTTGGGTTAATTAGAGCATGTACTATGTGCCTATAAAAGACTAAATCAGGCTCCGTCTCGGGAGCCAGACGTGAGTGCTTTTCAAAAACTGAGAATGTGACCCTGACAACTTAAAATCTAAAGTACATTGAAAGTACTCACAGGTTAGAGGTTCTGCTGCCTCAGATGCCTTTCATAAATTCTCTTGCTTTGAAACGCACTTCCTTATTTAAATTTTTTTTTTCTCTTTGTTGCTCTATTAGAAGTCATCCCACAGAAGAGTAGGGAAATGAATATGGAAATAACTGTATGAAAGAAATTATGGAACCTGTTTATCTGTACTGTTCTGCCAAATGAACAATCAGAAAATGTGATTTTTTTTTTCTTTTCTCCCTGTGGCTTTTTCAGTTATAAGAATTTAGCAAAGGTGAGAGATAAGTGAGAAATTCTGAGATGTAAAAGATGTAATTTGATGAGATCCCTGAAGTAATTCTTTATACTATTTGTCCTGTTAAGGGTGTTGTTTTTATGAAGGGCTTGGTGCTGTTTATCTGCAAACAGACCTCAGCCCAGCTGGCATTTGGAGTTTTTGGGGGGTTTCTTTGGTGGCTGCTGTGATGGGAGGTGGCCGCAGCTCCTGGGCTGCCCCCATTAACCCTTTGCAGATTAATTCCTGCCCAGCTGCGTTACCTGCACACACCTGAGGGGGAGGAGGCACCTGACTGCAATGTTCTCCTCACCCATTTCCACGGTCCTGGTGGATTGCTTGGAGCACCCCTTCCCTCTCTGCCTGCTGAGGGCAAGGATGGGTTCTGTGCTTGTTTATCACCTTTTAAAATCCCCATCTCCCTTTCCCATCCCCCTTCTGCTCCTCCAGACACGTCACAGGACAGTTTCTGTGGGACCTCACGGGGAGGATTTGCCAGAGCAACTCTTGTAAAAGCCAACAGGAATTGCGTGGCTTAATCCTCGTGTGCTGCATTGAAAAATTACCCATAAATATTTCACCATTATGTTTTATTATTACAGTCAAATTTGTTTTATGTACTTATTATTTAAGGGATAATAGGGCAGGTGTCCCGTTTTATGAGGCAATAATCTGGTTCACGTTGGCTCCATAGTTTATCCCTCCCAGAGAGCTGCATTATCGCCAAGGGACATGGGGAGCTTGTCTTATTATAGTAATAATAATAATAATAACAACACCTTCTATTCCTACAGCACCTTTCCTCCAGAACCCAAAGCATTTTATAAATCTGATTTGATTTTTGACAACTGGGGTCATCCCAAGGATTATTTCAATAACGCCAGCTCTGGAGCGAGGACAGAAACCAGACTTTAGACCACCAGCTCTCCTCCCCTGGATCTCTGGAAACCTTTGGTGTTGATCTCAGTCTCACCCAGATACTGGGGGTGCACGTGCAGGGGATGAGCCCCAGGGATTGATGGATGTCCTTGGCCGTGGCACCACGGGCTCACAAACTCTGCCCGTGGAACACGATGCCCTTTAACTCAGATGTCTGGGAAAGCTCAGATCCACCAGAACTGCTCTGGGGAGGCAGCGACAGCCTCATTTATTGGAAGGTTTGCTTGAAACCAGATCCAAGGGGAGGACTGGATTCCCAGCCCTCCGTTAGGTCATGCTCCCTTTCCAGATGATTTGGGTTATGTGTCCTCAGCACGGCCAGGATGATTGGGAATGCTGCTCCACACAGGTGCTGCTGGCAGGAGAAACCAGTCTGAATCCCCCTGTGCAGCTCAGCTGTGCACTGGTGTGGGCTGTGCCCATAAATTAGCTTTATTTGAGGCAATATGTATTAGATATATAGATATAGTAGATTATATACTAGATATTAGTTATATTTATTAGATATCAGCCATATACAATGTATTAGCCCTACTCAGGCTGCTGGTTTTTCCTGAACACCAGGGTATCAAACTGAGGGTGCCTTCAATGGCAAGCACCCATGTGTGCCCATTCCCAGGCCCTGGAAGGAGTCTTGGTTTTCCCTGGATGAGCTGAGCTGTCGTGGTTGCCTTGTGCTCTCAGCCCTTCAGCCAAAGTGAGCCCAGGAATGATTTCAGAGTTTATGATCCCAGGTTTTCCCTCAGAGCCAGCCCCTCCTAGGGAAACGTTCCCAAATTGAGATGAGGTTTGCATTTTATTAAAAGTATAAAGAGGATTTACCTATAAATATTGCTGAGTTTTTGTGTCTGCTGTTGCTTCTCTCTCTTAAAATTATTCTTCCTTTTGTTCTCTTCCTTCAGCTGCGAATCCAGAAAGGCAAAAAACCCTGGGATGTTTGGCTGTAATGTGAGTATCTAATAATTTCCAGTAATAGAAGTGGTTTATTTCTACTTGAAAGTTGAAGCCAGCTCTGATGAAGTTATATATTCTTTGATTAAATAAGATATATAAGGCTGAGTCTGCTCTCTTAACATCCCAGAGCCACAAGGGCTTTAGCTACTCAGAGGCTGTGTTACTCATTCCTCCCTTATCCACAATCCCAGGCTGACCTAAAAAACTTCCCCAACTAATGCCTGACTGAAACTGCCAGATTTCCATATGAAGTCAGAATTTTACAATTTGAATTTTCCCCACGGGGGGCGGAAGGGAGTGGGAGGGAAATACCTTTACAAGAAATTTCCAGAGTTTTTCTTACTTGCATCTTGCATGATTCAGCATTCTCTGATTTTCTCTGAACCCTGATTTTCCTCGGTGTTGGAGGCAAAAGGACCAATTTCTGCCACCTTCATAGTTGATCAACCAGATATTTAAAATATTAGTGCCTAGGTCTGCCAGTAGCTGCTTAAAAGGATTTTTATGACTCCCTACCTGTGTTTGTGAGTGCCTAAACACCTCCAAATGTTTCATCTCATTATACTTTGTGTTGTGGTGAAGGGATAATGCTTTCATTAGATCCATCAGCCATTCACAAAATATAGCCCTGTGCCACATTTACATCAGGAAAACAAATCATACTGTGCCTCAACTTTCCCCCGTTAGGAGCTGAATGGATGTCTTGCCTCACCCAGGCAACAGGAGATGTCAAAAGTTCATTGGATTTACGGATTACAAATCACCAGTTGTCTCTCAAGCATTGTGCAAATTATCAAACGCTGTTTTATGGCACCGAGGGAGCTGGCTGGGCAGGGATTCAGGCGTGTGCTGAAGCACCTTGTTGACTTCAGCAGCTAAATATCTAAAATGAACATTTTAAATGAGAATGAGAGACGTGCTCTCCTCCTTCCCTGGACCAAAGTGCAGCTTAGTCCCCAATCTCCTCCCTCAAGAAGTATCAGAGTTTGTCCAGGGGCTCAGCACATCAGCACCTCACGTTTTGGAGTATCTGCATCTAAATTGCCTCTTTTCATTTATTTGGGTTTGGTGGTGGAGTTTTTTGCCTGCTTATTGCAGAATGTCACGTTTTCGTAACTTCCAGAAAGTTGATATTGCAAGAAAAAACCTGAGTTGCATCCGCCTCATTATATTAGAATGTTAACATTTCTAATATTTCCTAATGGCACCACTATAAAGCAAACATTGGAATGAAAAGTTCTCTGCCAAAAGTGGAGCCTAGAGACCGTTAATGGGAATGTGTTCCCGGCGTGGCTCAGGGTTTGCTTTGGGGATGTATAGATGATTATAGAAAATTGGTTCCATTATTCCCCCAATTACAACGTGTGAAGTCATTTTACCCCACAAGCGACGGCAGAATGGGGAGCAGGCAGTTCACGGTGAGAAATACGATGTAGCTTTTGTGTTCATTTCGTATTTTCTGCTTGTGTACGGTGCCCTGTGCTCGTGCCTGTTATTTATGCAGGATTACCCTTTGTCACCTGGCTGTTGTTGTTTCAATAATAACCCAGACACAGCCTGGAGGGCAGGTCCCACAAAAACCCCATTCCGATGCTTTATGGACTGGGGGAGGCCCCGTTCCTAAAGGAAACAGTGGGGTTTTCCCCATGCCACGTCCAAGCCCAGGTGTTCAAACTCGGCTGAAATCGCTGCACAAACAGGGCTTTTTTGAGGCTGTGGATGTTAGGACCGAGCTGTGTGATCAGCACTGCAATTCCGTATTCACGAGGAAGTGAAAGATGAAGTACAGTGTAAAGTAGCTGCTGCATTCGTGCTTTATTATCTTGAACCGGTAATTGAATAGCTGCTAAGTGCCGAGTCCTGAAGGAAAACCCACCCCGTGGAGTTCCTTGGCGCTCTTTTACGCTCCAAGAGTTCACCCATCCAGCCTAATTTATGAAATGCCCTCATATTTTGGCCTTCCAAAACTCGACCGAATGTGTTTCAGATGCGATGTCTCTACTATAATCTCGCGCTTTTCCGCAGGAGAGGAGGAGGGCACCGCCTTTCCTCGAGTTCCCATCGTTGTTATCTCTCCGAACACGCAGCCCGGACAGAGAGCCCTTGGAATGCAGAGTAAGGGAAGCGCTGGTGCCGGGCTGTAGCTCGGTGGTGAACTTTGCCAGCAGGAAAACCCTTCTCCCATCTCAGCTCTGCTGCTAAAATCCCATCAGGGAAGGCTGGCACAGCCCTGGCACCTCGGCAAGGTTGGAGCAGCGTGCTGGAGGTGCCATCATCGCATCATGGAGTGGATCCCTGATGGAATCGCCTCCCTGGACTCCCTGTAAATGGGAAATAAGGCCTGCAGAGGTTCAGTACCTTTTAGGCCACCGGCAGCCTGAAAATCTGTGTGTCCTGAAGGTGCCTGACCTCTCACAGAGGGGACACTGTGCTCGGGCTGAATTGGCCCATGACAAATTGGCTGGTATTTTGTTTTAGGACTGGAGCTGCTCCAGCACCAGCTCAGACGTCCCAGAATCCCAGAACTGCTGAGGTTGGAAAAGCCCTCCCAGCCCATCGAGCCCAGCCTGTGCCCCATCCCCACCTTGTCCCCAGCCCAGAGCTGAGTGCCACCTCCAGCCCAGAGCTGAGTGCCACCTCCAGCCCAGAGCTCTGAGTGCCACCTCCAGCCCAGAGCTGAGTGCCACCCCCAGCCCAGAGCTCTGAGTGCCACCTCCAGCCCAGAGCTGAGTGCCACCCCCAGCCCAGAGCTCTGAGTGCCACCTCCAGCCCTTCCCTGGTGCTGCCCCAGCTGCAGACAAACCCAGAACGTGGAGCTTTCCCTCCATGAGCTCTATCCCAACACACTTTTGTTGCCTGTGGTATGTCCTGGGAAATGTAAGCAGCCCGGAGCTCAGCAACGGCCAAATTCCTGGCCAAAAATATAGACAGAAAAGGAAAAAAAAAATCTCCCCATAGTCACAGAAGGTCTCCTAGAGCTTAGGGTAGATCCATCCTTCCAAACTGCTGGATGCTGCGAGAATTGTGGAATTTGGCTCGGCTGGGCTGCCTCCTTCCTGCACCAAAACTTCAGTGCAGACAGAAAATGAAAATTTCTTTCTTCAAACACACTTAATTGCTTTCAAGTTTTGGCACTTCTGTCACTGTTGGATTTCCAGGGCGTCCCATGGTAATGATTAGAACTAAGCAAATACCTCAAAATATTTTCCATGAAAACTCCCTTGAATAAAACATTGAATAGCCTTCAGCTGTGTTCACACCCCTTTCATATTTGCTTTCTCTGAATATTCCAGTGACTGATTTATGGGCAGAAATGTGAACTGAAACAGCAATTTTTAAGGGGATGTTGCATAACATTTATGGAAAGCAGATTTTAAATATGGACATAGTATCTAAATGTAGCCTAGTTGGAGTAAAAATAATACCAGGTGATTTAGTCCCTTCAATCTAAGAAATCATCTCAGAGTCCAAAAGTGCAGAGAGCACAAACAAAAGGAGAAAGACCGAAAATGAGGGTGAGATGCAGGCAAAGCTCAGGGGGTACTTGGCGAGTTTTGAAGAAGTGCCTGAGCAGCGATTGTGTCCAGCTCCTGTGGACAAAAATACCTTCATAAATCTGGCCCTGACTCAAAATAAATGTTGGATATTGAACACATCTGAAAAATGTGAAAGTAGCTCAAAGTTGATTGTGAAGAGGAGAAGAGACTGAGCTGGCTGAACTTAAGCTGTTTACTCTGAGTAGGTTGATTGGCCTTACTAATGATACAGGAGCCTTGGCTGCTTCTTGGAGATGTCATTGTCAAAGAGCAAATATTTGCATATTGCTCTTCAACATCATTAGTTTTGTTTTGGAAGGTGAGTCATTAAGACCCAGGTTTGAGAAAGTGTACAAATATTGCACATCTCATTTGCATCCGTGACTAATTTGTGCATAAATCAGGTGAGGTGGCTCCGAGCTGACCAATCCTGGTAGCCTGGGATATGCAAGGATGCTCACAGGCCACTCACATTATCAGCTGCGTTTCAAAAAGAAATTAATAATAATTAAAATTTAAAAAAAAAAAAAAAAAAGCTGAGCAAAGCTTTAAAACTCAATTTTTGCATATGAAGCTCTTCTCCATTCCATAGCGTGTTCCAGGGAGAGAGAGCTCTGCTGGTACAGGGAACTTCGACAGATCTGCATTATTCCCCTCGGAGTGCGAAAATATCTTCATGCCATCTCGGAAAAAAAGCTCATTTAAATGCTCTGTGAATCCAGCCCTTCCCAAAGGCCACGATGTAGTCATGTATTTTGGATGATCTGCAGCTAGAAAAGCGTGCAGCTAATGCACCCATCTCACCACGGGAAAGACTGAAACAAAAACACCAAAAAAAAAGCCCAGAGAGGAGCTGAAAGCCAACCCACGGCCTCTAACCCAGATTCCTGCTCTGAAATAAAGGTCTGAGGATGTTCTTGTTACCCAATGCCACCGACAGCCACGGCTTGCTCCTTAAAAATGAGCAGCCAGTCTTTTCAGAGGGACACTCACACTCCATTGTACCTTTCTCACCCTTCTGATTAACTCTCTCTAAAATATCCTTATCAAGCAGCAGTTTCAAGGCTGGAGAATGATTTGTGCTCTCTTTCTACGAGAATGGGAGAATTTGCAAAGATAAAAATGACGAGCAGATACTCGAGGAGCTTTCCCCCAGAAGTGGCGGAGTTCAGGGTGAGATTCTCCGCCACCGTATCTTTGGCAGGGTGGATAAATGAACACTCTTGAGTTTCCCTTTCTTCCCTAAAAAATCATTTCCTTACCCTCCTGCCATCACATGCTAAATTAAGTCATGTCTTTCTTTTATTAAGAAGACAGCTTTTTTTCTGAGCTTCTTAAACTTTTCTAAATTTTCTTACCACGAACACTGCTCATTTTGCTTCTTATCCAGAGACTGATAACAGGGTTTCTATAAAAATGAACATTCATGATCAAAGAGCAACTCTGTATCATAAACAAATTACAACAACTGGGCATGCTTTGAAATAGCTTAACCTAATTAAGCTCAAACACTTTCGCAAAAGCTTTAAAAAAATGAGTGTAATTGGAGCTCCGTTCAGGTTCAGCTGACTTCATATTTTTAGTTTGGTTGGCATTTTTTTTCCCTTTTAGAGCTTTGCATAAACAAAACATTTTGACAGTGTTGCCTTCCTGGGAAAAAAATGTTGGTGGTGCTGAAAATTCAGATTTCCAAACGAAGCACAGTTCTAATTGCTCATTTTTGCAGCTCTGGGGATGTGTGCGAGATGTGCCAAAAGCGGCCCCGAGTGCCTGTGACGGTGGCACTCGTGTGGCACCCGGGTGCCAGGGGGGCAGGGGTCACTGGGCCAGTGCCCATCGTGTGCTGGGCCACCAGCAGCTCCCTGTGGTTGTATTTTTCTTTAAATGATTGGATTTTTCTTTAAAAAATCAGTTCTGAAGTAGGTTTTGAGGGTTAAAATGGGAATGCTGGTGGTTTTCCTGTGTTAAACCCCACTGTGTGGAGCGTGTCCAAGTCTCAGTCCAGCCGTGGGTTTCTCCATCCTTTCCATGGCACGTGCTTGGTTCCTTGTGGAAAATTAACTTTAGGCTGAGATTATCAGACACTCAGCTTTTCATATCTTGTTTCTCATCTCACTCTCTCCCCCTGCTTTAAAGGTGTTGTGGAAAACTTCTCTCAGGTATTTATTGATTCTAAACCTCTGAGCTCCAAGGATTGATCATCCCCTTAAATCTGATTCCAGGGGGATTTCCATTAATAATAATAATAGTAGTAGTAGTAGTAGTAGTAATAATAATAATAATAATAATAATAATACACCAGCATCCTTTACTCAGGCCAGCATTTCAAAGGTCCAGCAGCACCTGTGGGTGTTAAAATGGCCCCCCAAAAATCTCTCTTTATTGAAGCATTAATTTTCTTAAACTTAGAATGGATAAATCTCCTGTAATCTCTGTAGAATTGTGCCCTTCCCTCATCACCATCAAGCCAGAATGCTTTGGTTATTTTCTGTTACAATCTGTTGTTATCTGGTCTTTTCTGCTGTAGTGAATTATTTCCTCTTTTTCAGAAGATTTTAATTTTATTGATTTTTTATTTCATAATGGAAACAATTTGCTGTTTGCCCAGCTGTGGAATTTCCATAAGGAGATGGTGGTTTGCTGAAGGCTCTAATTTACACTTCTCAGGAATATTTGTGGGAAAAGAATTTCAAATTCATTCTTACCGGCTCCAGGTTTTTCTGCACAAATGTTAACACTGAATTTTGCTCTTTGTGTGTAAAAGTTTGCTAATGACTACTGAGGGCCTTAGTTGAAACAAATTTATATATATAAATTTGCTCCAAAATATAGCTCAAAAAATATTTTCATTCTGTAACACTCAGTATTTTCCTCGATATTTTTAATTTCTTTTCCATTTCTTGAGGAGAGAACTTTCAGCAGAATTTCTTTTCATAATTGAAAAGCACCAGAAGTGCTAAGCCAAATCACCTGTAATTATACAACCTTCTGATTCCGCCTGTGTTTAACAGATTAAATGTTCTGTCTTTACAACTTTCAAGGTTAAGTGCCCATAATGGGACATGCTGGGGAGCAGGGTCGTATAATCCCCAGCAAGTGGCACTCAGCTGCCCAAATGGAGGAGAGTTATTAAAATCCAGAACGTGCAACTTTCATCTAGCGCTCAAATTAGAAGGGAGCCACTTGGAAGGAGCCAAAGGCTATTTGCAGGTTCAATATATTCACTTTGCTCTCGACGGTGATCAAAGTTGGGAGCTCCACACGGCTCGGGCTGATGGAGGAGCTCGTTTGGAGGAGCTGCAGAAGATGCTGCTGTGTCCCCAAGCTACGGCGGGTTCGTAATTGGAGTTTTGCCCCTGGGAGGGAGGGAGGGAGCAGAGCCTGCACTGCCCAGCTCCCCAAGGGCTGCACCGGCTCCTGGGCAAGGGTTAAAAGCCAGGGAGATTAATCTGGGCACCAAGACAAATTACACTTCTATTTTTTACAGAAAGTTTTCTAACTGGAGTGGTTCTGTTTTAATTGGGGACTATTACTTTCAATGAAATGCAAGATTGAGAGTCTTTTTTGCAGGGATATTTCAGTCACTGTCAAGACCTCCCAATAAGTTCATTCCTGCCTCTCTTCCACATATTACTATTTTTTTTTTTCTTCCAGAATTTTCTGGAGTTTACTGATATTTTCTTTTCTTAATCCACCCCATGTACCAAGTCTATAAAGTTAGGTCCAAAACCTATTTAGCCTTGGGGTGACACATTTAAAAAACCAGGGTGGGTTTTTTTTCCCCCCAAAAGGCCACTTCTGACTGTGTCACTGTCACACCGAAACAACTGCAGTGAAAGCCCTTGATCAAAACAACCACAGCACCTTTGCATCACTGTTTTTGCTCTGCCAGTCCTTGAAATGACCTTGGCTTAATTACCTGCATCTCAATGAGTGAATCTACATAGCAAGTGAAGGTTAATTAATGAAGGATCATTTCTTACTTAAACCCATCAGGCAGTGGCTGACAAGCAAGTCTGGCCCGTGCAGTAGCAGCCTCTGTCTCATTAGAAATGGTCAGATTGATGTGCTGGGGCTGCTCTAGAAACAGGGCCAGGACAGTTTGTTAATGAACAGAACTGATGGGCTCCTGCTAAACACTCAAAAGCCTCTGTCTGTCATCACCAACATGGCTGAGCTTCAGCTTTTCCCACCAGCTCCTCAATTTCCAGAGTTTCATTTGCGCTTTTGCAACTTAAACTTCGACGATTTCCACCCACAAGCTGCTGTGGGTTTTCCACCTGGCTGAAACGGGCAGAGCCATCGGATCCTCCCTCAGTATTGATTTGGCTGGCACAAAACCCCCTCAGCTGCATCATTTCACACCTGCAGGCTGCCAGGATTCCTGCTGGTGCCCTGCCCACCCCCAGCTCCGAGGGCTCCCTGTCCTGGGGTGCAGCACTGGCCTCGAGCTGGAGGTGCCTCTGTGCCATTCCACAGCTGGACCAGGCTCCCCACTGGGATTTGCCTCTCCCCACTGGGATTTGCCTCTCCCCACTGGGATTTGCCTCCCCAGACACTCCGGGAAGCTCTTCCCAGCCCTGCAGAGGGGAACAGCGGTGGTGGAGATGACAGAGGTGACACCAAGAGTTGCATTAAGACTCCAACACCAACATCCTCAGCCTGCAGCAGCTCCTGGGGGTAAAACACCCACAAAGAGCCTGAAAGCCAAACCAAAAATCCAGAACATAAGAATTGGAGGAAGATAGATCCTCAAAGTGGCTGAAACCAAAGTTCAGAAGTTGTGCTGAGAGCCCTAAAACCCCTCTGAACCTGTGCTTGTAAAGAGCCAGACTTGCACTGCACATAAATCTTTTCTTTCCAACCACTCGTGGGGTTCCTGATTTTAGAAAAACACTTGCGCTTCATCTATTTGGAAGCCTGTGGGGGAAAATGTATTTATTTTTCCAACAATAAACAATAAAGTGTCTTACCCCTGCCCATGGCTTAGGGTGATTAGGGAATTTGGCCCCGTGTCACTCGGAACTTTTCCAACCTCAATTGAGACTCGGCTCACACAGGAGGGCCGTGCACAGAGCTCTGCAGACAGACAGATCCCACCTGCAGGGACTGATGGCACTCTGGGCACCCTGGATTGCAGAGAGCTCTGCAGACAGACAGATCCCACCTGCAGGGACTGATGGCACTCTGAGCACCCTGGATTGCACAGAGCTCTGCAGACAGACAGATCCCACCTGCAGGGACTGATGGCACTCTGAGCACCCTGGATTGCAGAGAGCAGCCCCTGTTTCAGCACCTTCCAAAGGCAAAATACAGCACAGAAGAAGCTCAGGAAGATTCCTGGTGCTGTAACTGGAGCAGAAGGATCCAGCCTCACTCACAAAGCCATTCTGGGGTTCTAAGCACCAGTGCTTTGAGGTCAGAAGGTGTTTTCCTTTCCCATCCCTCTGGTTTTTGACTTGGGAGCCAGACTAGATCCATAATTGCCAATTTTCCCATCCTCAACAGGTTTTCCAAATGCAGAAGTGGCCAGAGAGACAAACACTTCTTATGCTGGTGGACAGAACATGTCAGGACCAGAGGTTTGTTCCCTTCCACATTTTGATCTTGCAAAGTTACAGATTTTGGCTGCCTTGCCTCGTCCCTTTTCTTCAGGTTATAATGTGCCTTTGCCTTTCCCAAGCTCTTCCCTTCTCACTCTTATCCACTGATTATTCAATAACAACAAAACAAGTCTCAAATATTTGATATTTTCTCATAATTGCTTTTGAAGGTTTACAGGAGTGAAGGTGGGGCTGAGCTCATAGGTAAAACGAACACACTTCAGAAAATAATTTCAAAAGTGAATTGCTCCCACCTGGTATTAAGTGAAAAATACCTCGTGTGATCCTGCTTCTGTCTGTTCTATAAAAATTGATTTTTTTTTCTATATGCAGAAGTATTAGGAATTGTTTCTGGCTTGGGCAGGTGCCAGAATTTAACTCACCACACTTCTAATGTTTTCAAGTGCTGGAAAAAAAAATTATAGAAAAAGTTTTCTGTAACCGGGAAGAAGAGCTCATTTACCTTTGTAATTTTCTATTAATTTACTACTAGGATTCATTTTGCATTTAATTCAGTCCTCTAATGGCTTAAAACTGTGTCTTTGGTCTTTACACATTTGTGGTCTCAGCCGTGTCAAGCTTTTTCATCTACTTTATGTTCATTTATTTTAACTTTTAGTGGTCTTCTAGCCAATTCTTTATCCTTTTTATTACAAGAGCATGAAATTTTATAATGCCCTAGAGCTTTGTTAGTCAGCTGCTACAAGGTTCTTAACCTTAGTTAATTTATTCTTTCACTTTTGACTTTCAGATATGGAGCATGCTTTAATATTTTGGTTTTGAATATGAAAGCAACTTTTATTAAGTAGGTTTATGGCATTAATAGATCCTTATTTCATTTTTACAGGAGTGTTTAGGTATCCTGCTAGACACAGAATGTATCATTTTCCATAATTATCTATAATTTTTGTGATATAATTTAAACTGTACTATATTAAAGTATTACTAATATAACAATCTTAACCTTTTTAGGTAATTTTATTCCAGAATCATTGTAAACAAGCATAAGAATGGTTCTTTTTCATTGCAAAACCTGATATTTTTTTGGTTGCTCATTACATTAACAAGTAATTAATTCATGGAAGTTTGCTTATGTAGAGAGAAAAAAAAGAAGAAAATTTTAAAATCATCACTTGCTGTAATTTTCCATAATTATCCTGAACACATCCTATATCCCAGCAATGACGTAATTCTGGCCACTCTTGAAATTTGGGAAGTCCCCCAGGAATTCATTAAATCCCTACAGCCACGTTATTATCCCAGAGTTTTGTATTTCTGTCTTTCAGAGGTAATTTTCCTTCTTCCCATCCAGAGAGCAAAGCTTGGAAATCTCAGTGCTGGTCTCTGCCTTGAAAAGGCAAATGGAAACCAAAATCTTAACAAGGAGGGAAAAACCCCAACCGTGGTCACTTCTATTTTGAATTCCTTTGTTCTAAAACATTCAAATGTTGTTGGTCTGGCTCGCATTGGATTGGGAACACTACAGGAATATAAGCATCAAACTCAGAGAGGAATTCTGATATTTGGGGGGATTTTTATCTGGACCTCCTTTGAAATCCACTGAAATGAAGGCAAAGACTTCATTCTGTGGGAATGGCATCCCGGAAGAAATGGCATCCTGGAAGAAATGGCATCCTGGAAGAAATGGCCAACCTGGAGAGATTTTGCTGTGAAATTCCACCTGCTTCACTCCAAGGAATGCAGCCTGCTGCTTTTCACTTAGCTGAAGCTCAGAAAATGCTTTCTACACAATCCTTCTTACCCTCAACCACCACCAGACAGGGCACTGGGCCCTCTCATTTATGATCTGCCTTACATCCGTTGACATTCCTCTTGTTCCTGTTTCTTTTTGGACATCGCAATATTTTTTTTTAGCTGATTTAAATCTCCATTCTGTGCTCCCAGCTCCCATCCCTCTCAGAGATGCTCTAGCAGACAAATGCAGGTGCTGTCCTGGGCCAGGAAAGCCTCAGCAGAGATGAGCCAAGGTGTGCACGAGCCCTGGGCCCCATTTTTATCCCATCTCCACTCTGGATTTGAGGGATGCTCCATCAAATAAATAAATAAAATAAACCTGTGGTTTATTAACAGGGATCAAAGATCCAGACAGGGAGAAGGGAGAGCTGAGCCATCATCACAGGAGAACAAGTGAAGGCTGTTCTGCCCAGCCCGGGTGGTGCTGAGGGAACGGAGCGAGGAGAAATCCCAGCACTGCTGCAAAATAAACCTTTGCTGAAGGATAGGAAGCGATGGCCAGGGAATCCTCGTGGCAGAGTCAGGGCACGGGCATCCCTGGAAAAGAGTGGGATGGACTGAATCCCTGGAAAAGGGACTGGATGGACTGAATCCCTGGAAAAGGGACGGGATGGACTGAATCCCTGAGAGAGGGACTGGATGGACTGAATCCCTAAGAGAGGGATTGGATTATCTGAATCCTTGGAAAAGGGACTGGATGGACTGAATCCTTGGAAAAGGGATTGGATGGACTGAATCCCTGGGAGAGGGATTGGATGGGCTGAATCCCTGGAAAAGTGT
>VZTG01004266.1:221505-246122 GCA_013397845.1 Melanocharis versteri
GGCCTGGAGGAGCTGCAGGAAAGATGGAGAGAGAGGATTTAGGAGGGGTGGAGTGGCAGGACAAGGGGGAATGGCTTCAAATGACAGAGAGGAGGTTTAGATCAGAGATAAGGAGGCAGTCAGTCCTTCCCCGAGGGTGGGGAGGCCCCGGGATGGAATTCCCAGAGCAGCTGGGGCTGCCCCTGGACCCCTGGCAGTGCCCCAGGCCAGGCTGGACGGGGCTGGGAGCAGCCTGGGACAGCGGGAGGTGGCCCTGCCCCGNCTCTGGGCCTGGGAGCAGCCTGGGACAGTGGGAGGTGTCCCTGCCATGGCTGGGGTGGGATGAGAGGATTTTTAGGGTCTCTCCCACCCCAATCCAGGCCACGATTCCATTCCAGGAGCAGGGGAGCTGGATTCCCATGGGATGTACCCGGAGCCCTGAAGGTGCCAGGCTGTGGTCCCACCTCTGGACACGCACAGGGAAACATCTGGAGAGCCTGGTGCAGGTGAAGGCAGAGCAGGAGCACACCTGAGCAGGAGCACACCTGAGCAGGGTGGATCCAAGCCCTGACATCAGATATGACCCAAACCAGCTCCCGTTTCCAGCCCCTACAATCTGTAACCCTGGAACACACGTCCCCATTACTTTTGATGTGTGCATGAGATCCTTGCTGTCCTCAGCAGGGGAAGGATCACCCTGGCTCCCTGCAGGCCCTGCTGGAGGCCAGCAGGTTAATTCCATGCTCTCTGCATGGATAAAAAGGAGGAGAAGGGGAAGGAGTAGGTCAGGCAGTGGCAAAGGTTGAGAAGCTCTGCTTTAAACACTTCATGGGGAATTGTAAAACTTCTAAACAATTTAATAGATTAACTTCCCCTTTCAGTGGCATCAGTAAAACTGAAGTATCATCCTCACTTTTAACTGATGCCCAGGCCCAACACTCATCCATCAGGGATCATTTAGTGATAAAGCAATCAATCCTGCCACGGTGCAGAGGGGACAAACTACTCCAGATACCATCACCAAATATCCTTTCCACCCCAAAGCTCTCCGGGAGGCTTTGTCAATGAAAGTGCATTTGTCTCCCCTTATCTGCTGCAGGATATGTGGAATACAAAGGAAGGAAGTGAAATCTGCATTTGATGTGCATGTGCAGGTGGCAGAGATCACCCACCAGGAGGGTCTGCCCCGGGCCAGGGACTGAGCTCAGCACCTGCACCACCACCTCAGGTACCACAGCGACAGAAAGGAGGCAAATGGGGAGGATTTGAGAGGAAAACGAGAGAGAATGTGGGGAAAAAAAGTCTTTCTCTTCTCCTTGTTCTAGGAAATCTCCTGTGACTTGAGCCAGAATCTCTAAAATCCCGGTCATCCTCTCAGAGATGCAAAATAGAATTCTCATTTTGGCTCCTCACTAGGAACAGGTTTGGGTTGGATGTCTGCCTTTCTGATCTACCGAAGGTTTGTTTTATTTATTTTTATGTGTATCAGAAAGCTCAAAAAGAACCAGGAAAAGTTATGAAAGTTTCTGTAATTCTTTTAATCGGCAGTTGGACTTTGTTAAGGTCTGTCTTAATGAGCACAACTACAATTTAAAGAAATAACTTCAAAAATTTTCCTTTTACTCAAAGCATCCCCACTTGTCCATTTCCACTCCAAAACAGGGAGATTTTTGGTAATAGGAAATCATGTTTGAATGAAACACAGAATAACTTATTTGCTAAAATAAGGATGACTTAAAAATGATTGATTTTCCTGCTCGTTGTAGTTATATTTCTCTACTATTTGACCATAAGGTAAAAAATCAGAGCAAGTTTATTTTTCAGCCAGATAAGACCAAACTCCTTGGATATTTGTGGATGATAATGTGGCTACTGGAGCAAAAGAAACCTCTCCCTCCAGCTGCTGAGGAGTTGGGATTTTCATCAACAAACAGGTTCAGGGTAAATTAAGAGGTTCAGTGCAGCAGAGTTCTTCAAAGGCTTTCTACTTGTTCAACTCCAATTAAAAGTCAGTTGAATTGGACACTTAATTCCCATTTGTGTCTATGAAAATCTCTCCTCTGTAATGTCCTGGGTCACAATTCTGGGCTGAAAAAGCAGCTGCACAAAAATGTACAAAGAATGCAGTGAATTGTGTTTATTTTGGGGAGTATTATAGTATTTACTATATTTAACAGAGAGTATCTGCACAAAAGCACACACACCACCAGATAATAACAAATTAAGATTTAATATTTGTATTTAAGCGTGTGAGCAATCAGCCAAGAAATTGTGTGATTTTTACATCCAGAAAATAGGTTTTATACCTCTCCAGAAAATAGGTTTTATGCCAAAGGCAGCTGGTGGAGGGCAGCCAGCAGAGCCCTGCTGGTGACACAAAACCGAGCAGCTTTTCAAGGGAATTAACAGGGGCAGCAACTGGAGTGGGGCTCGGAAGTGATGACAACAGAAAACTCCTCAGGGAAGACAGTCTGACTCTGCAGAAAGTTACTGACATATGTAGGACAGGAGGAGCAGCCCACGAGCAAGCACAAATCCTGCCTGCACATCGTGTGGTGAAATGCAGCAGGAGGAATGGCAGGAGATGGAAATGCAAAGGTAACGTGCAAGGCAGAGCTGCGTGTGCCTGCTGCACGGAAAGCCAACAGTGCCAGAGCTGCAGGAGCCCCTGGAAGGGTCAGACCCTGAGATTGAGCCTCAAATACCTTCCAATTTTCCCGTGAGTCAGGTTTGGGTGAGCAGGCCAAAATCCCCGTGGAAGATTCTGGGTTTGGGAGAGATCCACAAGGACTGAGGGAAGGACTTTGTTCCCAGCTCCTGGTGGGGATGTCAGTGGAAGGGATCCTCATCCCCTGGGAACTGATCAGGATCAACAAACATTAACACAGGTGAGACTCTGTCGCAATGACGGACTCGGCCCGGGGAGGAAGGAGAGAACCGAACTCAGGAGGGACTAGAGAGAAATGCCCCATCTTTATTTACATCCAGTAAAGTTTTATACTCGGAGTTACAGGAAAGCCATTGGATCTTAGCTGACCACCCACCTGGGCTATTGGCTAGATCCAGAACACACACGTTTGCTAAAGAGACCATGGTTGCAATAACAATGTTCAAAAAACATCTCGCAGGTGCATGATAAGTAAGTTGTTTACAAAAGCTCTCTGGCTGTTTTGCAGCTAGTTCCGTGAGAAAGTAAGAACACTCACGGACACAGGCAGATACTGAGAAATTTCTCTGCTACCAAGCTTTCAGCATCCACAAGACTCAGAAGGAGATTTTCAGAGCACCCGAGGGCCGGTGTCTGTGTGCTCAGCACCCACAACAAACCCTGATTTCTGTGAGCGCTTTGCTGCTGTTCCATGAGACAGGGAAGAGCCAGGTTTGTGCAGGTGCCCCGCAGATCCCACCCCACTGGACAGCACTGCTGAGCTCCTGTGGGAGCCTGGCTGTGCTGAGAGCCTGCAAAATGCAGCTCAGCCCGAGCTGGAGCTGATCCTGAGACAGTATCTGCAAATCCACTCGCAGCATTGGGAATAACGACCCATTTGCATACACAAGAGCTGACTTTTGGCATCAATAACGTTTTCTTGTAACTTCCCCTTGAAAATCTGATCCAGACTGTCTAGACAAGTCAAAAGGCTCATTAGTGCTTAATATTTTATAATTTATTCTTTTGCCTTCCATTTGGATTAATCTGGAAAGGGCTCCTAGCGAAGCTGGAGTGCTGGGAGGATGTGATTTTGGGGATTTTTGTGACTTTTGTGATTTTACAGGCCACTCACACAATCCCCTGCTCTGGTTAGACAGACCCTTGAAGTTTGCTCTGAAGTTCACACACATAAACCCAGCCTCATAAATCTAATTCTACCTCCTGGCACGCACTTTAGACATCCCCAGTTCATCCAAACACACACATTTGCTTTTTATTTCCTCCTATAGCTTTTTTTTTTCAATAGGAACATTGTAAATGTTTCAGCAGGTGAACCTTGTAGAGTTAAAAGAAATTTAAACGTGCCTTGTGTATGTTAAGCAAAGATACCCTGGCAAGACACTGAGACACCTTTAAAAGGGTCTGTCTCTCTCTTTCTTACTCAAAATACAGCTTTTACAAATATGACATCTGAAAATTAAAATGTTTGTTCTGAAAGTAATAGCCAAGACCATGGAATATTTATGTGATCGTTAATATTTGAATTTTGAATAATGTATGCTTACATATACCCACCAAAGGATGCAGTGTGGGGTTTATGGTAAAGTCGTATTATTTCCCCTGTAACAAGTGCAGGAGCAGCTTTATTTGCATGACTCACTTGCAGGGATGCAAGATCCGATTACAGCCTGCATTCTCTTTGTTTCCTGGCAATGCCCAAGTGGGGCTCTCTCCCTTTGCACACACAGGAGGTCCAGATCCACAGCAGCCTCTTCGAAAAGCTGGGTTTGAAACAGCTCCTCCTTGAATTCACTCCATTTGCTCCTAACTGTACCTGCTCCTCTCCCAGAGTTTTACCCCTGGGAAAAGCCCCGTCCCTGCAGCCACCAGGAATGGTTCATCTGTGCCTGGCAGGTGTCACAGGAGGGGGACAGGTTCTGCTCAGGATCAGGAGCAATGGCCAGAAATTAAAACACCCAATTCCACCCCAGCATGAGGGAAAACTTCCCCTGGAGGGTGGCAGAGCCCCGGAGCAGCTCCAGGGAGGGCCTGGAGCCTCCCTCTCTGCAGACACCCCAAACCCACCCGTGTCACCTGCTGCAGGTGGCCCTGCCTGGGCTGGGGCATCTCCAGAGGTGCCTTCCAATTCCAACGGTTCTGGGGTTGATTCTGTGTGCAAGGGTTGTCCAAACTGTGATCTGCTTCACAGCTCCTGACCCTACTACTCAAATGTGAGCCCCTTTTCCTCAGAGCCTGGGCTTGTATTTTGTATTTCAAATCGTGGGCTCGGCACGCAGCAATTTCACCTGATTCTCACCTCAGGATCTGGGTGCTGGCACAGCCACAGCAAATGCAAACATTCCTTAAATGTTCCACTGGGCATTCCCTGACAAACATCCGACATTCCCTGACAAACATCACTGCAGGATGTGATCTGTGCCCACCAACGTGTCCATGGTTTTTTGGGAGGTTCCTTGTGGAAGGACAGTTCCAAGCAGGGGACACAGGGTTCCTCTGAGCACAGCCCAGATCTCACTCTCTCTGTGCTGTCTCTCTGTGCTGTCTGTAGCACCCAGGCACAGCAGAACTGAGCAGGTCTTTGGATCCTAAAACTTAGAGCCCGAAGAAGGGATTTAATGTGAAAACCACCTGAGAAAGATGATGTGAAGTAAAACAAGTCCATGCAATTGTGCACTGATGGTTCTTCTTTAATTGCAACTGATTGGTGAAGGATTTCCTACGCTTAACCCCGTAATTAAAAGAAGATTCACAACCTCGAGTGCATTCTTCCACTAGAAATCTTACAAGTATTTCCAAAGCTGCATTTTGAGCCTTAGAAAAAATATTTGAAATACTGGCTAAGATAAATCAGCTTTTATCCACTATTCTCAGTAAAAGTGCACAAGTTGAGGATAAGGACCCCGTCTCTGAATTATTTGTGTAAGTGCTTGTTAGCAGAGGTGTGGGAGGGATTCCACGCTTGGACAATTAATGGATATTTCTGACTGAAGAAGAACATTTAAACCAGTTGAGCCTGCAGCTGAAATCTTTTGCTCAGATTTTAAAGGGAGCCAGAGTGCTTGGCATCTTCCTCCCCAGCACAATCCCATCGAGCCAAGCAGACTGTGGCCAGACACAGCGTCTGCAGCGCTGACTGGGAGCTTCCATCAGGGGTTTAGACATCTCCCTGATCTAAACTCCAGTTGTAAATAACTGCAGGTGAAATATGCACCCTTAATTATTGTTTTGCTCACACACCAAAAAAAATGCTGGCATTTGATCCTTCCCTTTCTCTTGTTTTTATTATACAGCACGACCATGAGAAATAGACCTTCACTCTGTGCACAGAGACATTTTACCCTTTCAGCCTCCAAAGAAACAGCAGGCCCGAGCACACGCCCGAATTACTGTGTCTGCACTGCGAGTGCCCAGGTCAGCGTGCAGAGCCTGCAGAGAGGCAACGGCGGCTTCGGGAAATCATCTCCTCCATCACGGGAGCGCCACTGAGGTGTGCTGTGTGCAGGGGTGTGCCCACGGTGCTGGGGACAGCAGGGACAGCAGGGAGGGGACAGCAGGAATGGGACAGCAGGGACAGCACGGGGGGAACAGCAGGGATGGGACAGCAGGGGTGGGAGAGCAGGGATGGGACAGCAGGGGTGGGAGAGCAGGGATGGGACAGCAGGGGTGGGAGAGCAGGGATGGGACAGCAGGGGTGGGAGAGCAGGGATGGGACAGCAGGGGTGGGAGAGCAGGGATGGGACAGCAGGGGTGGGAGAGCAGGGATGGGACAGCAGGGATGGGGAGCTGTGGGGTTGAAAGCTGCTGCTCCCCTCAGTCTCACACAGCCCCACGCAGGAGAACCCAGCCCTCAATCCCTGCCCTGTGCAGCACTCACAAAGCCTCTGCCTCGGGTGTTTCTCCCAGTCACTCGTGCCAGAGGCAGCTGAGGAGCTGAGCTCTCTGTTCAAGAGAACAAATCCAGCCCGTGCCTTCACTTTCACTTTGCCAGTGTCCCTAATTAAGGGGTTACTGCTCAAGAATGAGCACTCACACACAGAGGTGAGGGAGACGTGCCTTGTTCCTCTTCTCCTGGCACAGGGATCGCATTTCTAAAAATTCACTGTAGTAATCACAAAGAGCTGCTGCAAAGAATTACTTGAGAAAACCTTCTGAGATTTCAGCCTACCTGGTCCCTTTGTTTCATAACTAGAAGGAGCATAATGAATGCAAAAACTCTGTGAATAGAGCTCAGCAGGGCCTACTTTTTTCTCCTGGCTCCTGTGATTATAATAATTTGATTTTATAGGTGTCTATCCTCAGACCCCGGCTAGGGAGCAATCTTTACTGAGTCATGAACTTTCACATCATTAAATCTCTCCACATTTATTTTAAACATATCAAAAGTGTCAAGCAACTTTAGATCCACTAAATTTCATTTGCACTGGGTGAAATGAAGTTTGGCCACTTGGGGAAATGAGTGGAATAGTTTCCTGAGCAGCTGGGAAGGGATTTGGGGGTGATTCCACCCATGGAGCAGAGCAGCACATCCCCTGTACAGGACAAGTGTTTACAAGGACAGGAACCTGAGTAATCTCCCACCAGTCTGAAGGGAATATTAAACTCTTCTGTCAGTTGGATCTATATTATTTATGGCCCTTTTTTTATTGTTGTTGTTGTTGATTTCAAAAAATATTTCTTTGTTGGTGCAACGCTGACTCCCGATAGAAAGTGATGAAATGCCCAATATGTTAAAAAACCTTATCACTAAATCAGAGGCAGAACTATAAATTTGGGCTTTTGAAACTGAACTGACTGTTGAGGATCATTTTGCTCCTGAAATATTACAGCAGTGATCAATTTGCTGTAAAATTAAGCAGTTTAGCTCTGCAATCTATAGATGGAAAACATGTTGTTCTTGAGCAAAGTTTATGCCCTGCCCAAGGGATAAATTAAATTTTATGGGTAAGACATGCATTATTATACGCTTATCTGTTTAACATATCATTCTTTTCCACATCAGTATTATAAATATTTTTAATCATACATTTGATCTCTTGTGCATATAGTGATATGGTAATTCCCCCTGCCCCCCTCAAAAAATACGACCAAACAGAGCTAATTCATCACAGAACAGGGGAGAATATTCCAATCTTCCCCAGAAATGTGCTGAAGATTGAAGCCGAGGCACTCGGAATTGGGGCTACTTTGCAATCACTTAGTGGGATAAAATTTTCCTGAAGGAAGGGGTGGAGCCACATTCCCCATTTTTATTACAGTCGTTATTATTGAATATTTATATTTACGAGGCTCTAATCAAACCTAGGGGCTGCAGTCCAAGACAATTCAGTCACAAAAGTTTGGGGAAGAGGTGAAATATGGGCATTTAGCAAACCTGTTAATGGTTTTATAGAGTTCTGCTGGTTTTCCTTGAATTCTCTAAATTAGAGTCAAAGCTCTCAAACCGACCCAAGCCCTGGCTTTCCAACAGTGGCAAGTTTGCTCAGAAATGGATCTTCTGAAAGCAAGAGGAGGAAGAGGGAGAAGCTGTGAATCCTCTGCCTTTCCCAGAGCGGAGAGCACAGAGAGGACCCTGGAGGTGATTTAGGAAGAGGAGCCAGAGCTGCCGCAGTGACAAACACAATCCCAGGTAAATCAGCTGTCCAAAAGTCACAAAATGTGACACTTTGGTGTTCAGTTAGACACAGATGAACTCCACTTGGCCACGTCTGCCATCAGCCACATCCTGGATGGATTTTTTAAATGCCAGTGCTGTAAGAACAGAGCTGAAGGTGGGCAAGGGCTGGGAGAGTCAGGCACCTCCCAGGGTTTGGGTTTTGGGGTTTTTCATTTCTGTTAAAGCAGATTAAAGGGGGTGGACTCAAACAATTCTGAGTTCACCTGGTCGGTTTGAATGGGAAAAGTAAAGAGAAATTCACTTTAATTTGGGTATTTGCTCCCCAGCTGCCTTTGGCCTCTGTCACTTCCCCTTGCTGCCGTGAATTCTCCAAACCATTCTGTGCTTTTTTGCAACTTTGACTTGAGACGGTGCAAATTCTCCTGATTTCCTTTGGAACCGTGTGATTTCCCTCTCTGCTCAGCTTTGCAGATGCAGGGCTGGGTCCCTGGAATGTTATCCCACAGCTGACAGCCCTCTCTGCTCTCCCCAGCCACGAGCTCCCCTGCAGTCACCCGGATCGTCGGGCTGCGGGTGACACAGGATCTCTGACATCTTCTTTCCACTCATCTTCAGCTGCTCCTGCTCCTTTATTTTTATTTCCTGCAGCATATGCTTCCGTGGCTTTTTCTTGTCACGCAGAAATGCTTTCAACAAGCACGTCTGAGGCCGTGTTTGAGGCTGTTTCCATGTAAATAACCTTTCCAGGGGTTTATGGAATGAGAAGGTGAATATCAAAAAAACCAAAAAACAACAGGGAGAAAAAAGTGCCTCAAGATGAGACCAATCCAGCTGAGGAGAGAGCATTATTACATATATTATATATCCGTTTCCAACTAAACATGTTTGGAATTTCCCATTTGTCAAAGCCATCCTACATGAACTGCTCCATCCCCAAACTCTGAGGAACTTTCATCAGGACAAACCTGAGTCGCTGCAGCAGGATGTCACCAAAGCCCAGCCCCACCCACTGAATTCAATGCCAATTTGCCCCTCTCCTCCCTGGGAACTGGAATGAGTCCCCAGCTGGGACAGCAGAATTCCTTCAGACTCCTCCTTGTCTCTTGGAGGAGAACAAGACAAAGGAGGTGGTTCCAGGCCCAATATCTCACACAACTCAACTACACTTGATTATTATTTGCTTCTCACAGCCTGAAAAGAATCCCACTCCCAGATTTGTCTGTCTCAGCCCCGCTGAAGCTGAGCACTTTCATACATATGTATGGATAGCTTAAGTTTTTATGAGCATAATTTGGGCTTTTCAAAATAGTGACACAATAACAAAGCAAAATTGAGACACGCATGTAATTTGAATACTGATTTGGTTTTATCTCTTCCTGGTGCTGGCACTTTTGATGCTGCTCTTTTCCACTCCATCTTCCCTCTGCTCCTACTTCCCAAAGAATGGAATTAGCTGGGAGAGCACTCGTGGATCCCACCAACCAAGTGTGAAACCTGTGTGAATCTGTGACCTTCCTGAGAGTTTTGGGGAGCTGCTGCTGCCGAGTTTTCTATCATCTCCTCGGAGATGTGCTCCTCATCCTCCTGTCAAACAGGAAAACCCCTGGCAGACGGCTCTGGCCCCGTCCTGTGGAGTTCCAAAGCCACATTCCTGATGGTTATTTGCAGCATTCCGAGGATGCTGCTGCCAGGGACGTTTGCTGGGTGTGTTTCATGTCCAGCACCCTCAGAGCTGTCTGCATGCCCCTGCAGGTGCAGGACAGGATTCCCAGAGCTCTCCCAGCCAGGTGAGGAGCACAGGAGCCAGGGCTGTGTCTGCCCTGCTGCTGGGGCATCTCCCAGGCTCTGAGAACCAGCAATGCTGAAGCTCTGACCTGTCTCCTCGCCCTTTTTTGAGGTCACGGGTTAAAAACCCCAGCCCTGTCACACCTGAGCAGCAGCACAGAGGACCCTCAGACTGATCTGAGCAGTTCCGTGTCATGGAGAATCTGATCCTCAAAATTATTCATTAAAAATACCCACTTAATAATTTCAAAGAGAAAGCTGAAAGATGCTCAGGGGCAATCCGTGAACAGAAAAAGGGGGTTAAATTCACCTAATAAATTATTTGCAGACTGAATAATTCATGGGGAATCCAGGGCGCATTTGGAGGGGTTTGATTGGGCTGTCAGCTCCTCTGGAATGGGAAGACACCTCAGAACCTGGCATTTTCTAAGGCAGCACTTCAGGACAGCAGAATTTCCACCTGGAAGCAGATGTGTGGGTGAAGTTTCCTGTCGCTGACCTCAGCCAGGACCTGGTGTTGAGGGAAAGCCATAAAAAAAAAATCTTACAAGTGGTTTATTCTGTCTCTATCTAATAGGAAGCTTCTAGCAGTGGGCAGAAAGGGGAATTAAGGTTTTGGTATAAGAAGGACAACCTGGCAGCCACATCCACGTGTTTGAACTTTATAATGTGCACAGAATAACTTTAAAATGAAGCAGATGTGGGACCAGGTGTGAGAGTGCAGGTGTGGATCATTCACTGGTCACCTCAGGAATTGTTGTGTCACAGACAGATTTCAAATATCAGATATGAACATAAATGAAGATCTAAGACCTTTCTGGAGGCTGTAAACACTTGGCTTCATCTTGTGGCAAAGGGTTAAACTCAGCACTAGCACTGGGTTTATTTTAACTTGGGGTAAAGTTTCCAAAAGGTGAAATAAGCTGAGGTTTGTCCAAATGCAATGGAAAGCCTGGAATTTTATAACGTGAAGCAGGTAACGAAAAGGAGCACATGAAACTTTGTAAACAGAGGTGTTAAAACAAATTTAATAACAGACTTTTTAAACTCCCAGATCACTGTCAGCGTATATATGTGTTAAAAGACCTATAAATCTATTTTAAAACAATCTATTTTCCTTTCACTTAGCTGCCAAGATCTCCATTAGGAGGTTTGTGTTTCCTTCCAACATTAAAGAATCTCTCTAACATCTGTAGCGATGAGCAGTGAAGAGTGTCAGTTCTGCTTCTGAAACAAGCAGTGCCACCATTTGAAGGAGGGAAAATGTGAAATAATGAATATGCTTCTGCAGATCAGGCTGCTGCGTGTAACAGGAGATGTGCAAAGCCTCGGGCCAGGCTTGATCTCCAGAATTTCTCCTCTCAGCCTCTAAGGAGCGCAGTGAATTATGCAAAACCTGGGGAAAGTATTGCCCAGAGATGCTGAACCCTGACACCAAGGGCCACAGAGCACTGCGAGGACTGTGCTGTGTTCCCTTCCTTCCTTCCTTCCTTCCTTCCTTCCTTCCTTCCTTCCCTCCTTCCTTCCTTCCCAGGACTGTGCTGTGTTCCCTTCCTTCCTTCCTTCCTTCCTTCCTTCCTTCCTTCCTTCCNAGCAGAGACAATGGGCCCTGGATAGCAGGAGATAACAAACAGTGCCACAGCTGTTTGAACGGCTGTGGAGGTGGTGATAGAATAAACCTATTTTTAACGTAGGACAACTTCATTCCCTCTCAGGAAAGGAAAGCACCCCCGTTTTCTGATGGCTCAGTGGCTGAACAGGGATGTGGGAATGATGGCAAACCGCTCAGGCGCTGCAGGAAAAGGAACAGGGTCCCACGATGCTCCCAGGTGACAAACACAACATCTGCAGGAGCTTTACTGGAGCAGCACAGAGAGCCACAGCTCTGCCCACACCAGCACAGGCAGGATTTTATCATCACAGGTAACTTTAAAAAGAAAATGTCTGATCTATAACCAAAAATGTGACAGGACCTGCAGGACTTCCAAGGCCAGGAGAACTCACAGACATTTCCAAGCCGAGAGATCTCGCTCCTCATTTCAAGAAGAAACTGCAGAGCAGCCCGGGTGGGTTTGAATCTGTGTAAATGGTGTGTGACACTCAGGAGACACAGCTGGTAAATGCTCGTTCTGCCTAAACCTGCAGGACATTTACAGCTCGAAGCTCAGCACAAATATCGCAGATATTCCCAAATTTTATGTGGAAAATTGCCTGCAGTTGTGCACGGAAATGTCTCTTACTTGATCTAGACAGGGTGTCCTGCCACTTCAGCAGGGGGGAGAGAACATGGACTGCAGTGAGACTCAAAAACAACCCATTTTTAACAATTTCCAACAAAATTTTTGGGTGCACTTCAATCTCAGGACGGTCTTACCTGGCTGTACTTCTCATTTCAGCTGACCTGAACTGGGGAGTTTTATACCCAAATGCACAGATACTACGACGAGTGTGTGAGGATATAATTTATAAAGACATAGGGAGATTCAAACCACGACATTCGCAGTTCTGAAGATTTTTAAAAGCTGATTCCCAGGACTCCTGTGTCAAAGCCAGAGGTTCAAAACCACAGTGGTTAAAAGGAGGATAATAAACTGCTCACTACTTGACCTTAACTACAATGAAGGGGGAAAATCAGTGTTAATCTTGCTACACAACCTTAATCTATTTTATTTTTTGCTTAGCTTTCCTTTTTTCAGCATCTATATAATTTTACATATAATATATGCACGGGTTTACATTTATTATCTGTACATGTGATCAGCCCAAATTGCTAATTCATCCTTAATTTTTTGGTTCAAGTTACACGCTCGGTGTTATTTTAACATAAGGCTTTTTTGTAAAGTAATGATATTTAATTTGCATTAGCACAAGTGACATACAATAGATCATGCTATTATCATGATTGATATCAGATGAACTGGCATAAATTCAACGTTATAAATTGAGCCTATAAATGAAACTCTGATTTTACAGGAATTACTGGAGTAGAAAGGCAAAGGACCCTCAAGTCAACCTTACTCAAACCCACTCTTTAGAGCTTTATATATTTTATGCCTGCAATAAATGCTTTTGTGAAAGCCCATAACCTGCAAAAAAAATATAAAAAAGTCATTGGAAGTCTATTAATTATAATAATCCCATCCAAAAAGCTGTGAGGGCTTATTTTTGTGACATCACTCTTTGATTTCTTACTGCCTTAAATTATCCCTTTGTTGGCTGGGTGAGGGTAACAGTCATACTTTTGTCATTAAATATAAGGAGTTTTAAAGCCTGATCCACCCCAGCTCTAATTGATATTGCTTTCATTTGGCAGATAGTGACCTGATTTATAATTTAAATATGCATCATTATATGCACCTCTTCTGTATAATGAAAAAGTGAAGTTACTCTCATCTTCTCCTGCAATGTTAACATCAAGGAAAAGTATCTTCCTTTTTTCCCCTTTTATACTTAGAGCCTAATTGAAAACTGTTCATTGAATTTCAACATGATAGAAAAGTCTTTTTATCTCTCAATTTGTCCATTAGCTATTATAATTGAAGTATCTGCTCCACAGCTGAATTGATATTGTTCTTGTTGAAATTCGGGATGTCTCTAAATCTTCTATGAGGCAGCAACTCCAAAAAAAAAAACACGGGTTAGGAGAAATTAGTGAGCAGTGCTGCCTAAATGGGACATTGGGCCTGCACTCCACACGTGCAGAGCTCCACAGAGCAGGAAGTCACGGGATTTTCCTGGAGAACGTGTTGCATAATAATCCCACCAGCATGACCAGAAGGTTTGCTAATTGCCACATCTGTTTAGCAGCTGTCAGATGTTTGCCATATGCTGCCATCAATATTACAGCAGAGTGCATTACAGGGAGCGTTATTGTGTTGCACTGTTATTTATTTGCCACAGACATTACCACAGCCAGTGACGACTGCTGATGTTAGATCACTAATCACATTTTAAAAGCAAAATCCAGGGGGTTCAGCCTCCTTAGCCCCCATTTCTGATGATGTCACTGAGAACATTTCCCCCACAGATCTCTGTGCTGCTTTATAAATTTCTATCTCTTCTCATGGTAAATAATTCTTCTGCCAAATAACTTATTTATGTTGTTTTTGAAGGATGTCTCTAAGCCCACGTTATGTTTTAATGGTGATGCTCATAAAAACTCAAACTTCTTTTCCAAAACCCACTTCATTCCGTGGTTTTTTTTTCATCAGGGCACAGGTCAGGGATGGAGGACAATTCATCTTTACAGCTCAGAAGGTTGATACCCCCGTTCTGCTCCCGGACCTGCCACTGACTCATCGCATGCCCTCGATTCTTGGGGTGACCCTGATTTTCCAAGCTGTGAGCCAAAAACCTGCTGTGCCCTCAGAGCTGGATGCTGGGCAAGCCTTGGGGGGAGCCAGCACCTTCCGAGCTGGGAATCTGGCTGAGCTCTGCTGTTCTTTTCAACGCTCTTGCAGGGATTTTGGAGACAAATCTTTTCAAGTTACTTTTTTGTCACCACGGCAGGGAAAGAGGAAGCAGAGATTGACAATGTGCAGACGAGGCAAAATCTGCATGATGTGATTTAATGTGAGTTGATAGGTGTCACTGATCTCTATTATAAATAGACTGTGTGAATTCCATATGATGTATTATTTATCCATTGTAGATGCCTTTTTGTTTCATTAATAAACCTGGAAATCAGACGTATACATTTCCAATGATGAGATTTTGGCAATACAAGGCATTGTGACATTTGTCTGCAATTGCTCAATTATTTTGATGATTCTCTTCTTCTTTCTCTATAAATGATTAATGCTTGAGATGTTTGTTCAAGATTCTCCTGATTTTAGCTCATTTGTCCAGCTGAGTTCTTTTTTCCTCCTCTAATTAGGGAAGATTATTGCAGTGTAAGGACTTCCAGTGTGACCTGAATTCCAGCTCCTGGGAGATGCTGCACTGGAACACAACAGAGTCCTCTGGCTGAGGTCTGGGGGTCTGGGACCTCCAGAAAATCTCACATTAACAACGAGGTTTCCATTTAAATCTGCCTCAGAGCAGAAACTCTTCTGCTGTTATTCTACCTACGCTTAAAAACATTGCCACGGTATTTCTGTACTCAAGAAAGTTCAGAAAACACTTTGCTGTTTACTCAGATAGGAAAGGGCTTGAATTTCTCCCTGAATTTCTGCAGAGAACAATAAGCAGCAGCTGGTGCCTTCCCCTCGTGCTTTCAGAAGAAGCGCAAGCAAAGACATCTTTGAAGACACGGCAGGGCAGAGAATTTCGAGGAAAAGGTAAAGCTGGGGGTTGTTCCAGGAGCCAAACTGCCAAACCTCGGGGTCCCTGGGGTGGGTGAGGACGGGGGTCCCTGAAGGAGGGAGATGGGGCCGTGGCTTCAGGCAGCACGTGCCTGCAGGAGCAGGAGGAGCTCAACTCCCACGAGGAGTGCGAGCGCCTTGCCCGAACGCCTCCATCAGTAATCTAAAATTTGTCTGCCTTCTGCATTTGATCTCCTCATTTTCCTCTTCTATGCCTTTTTAATGCCGTTTGTAGCCATTTCAATTATGTGATTTCCTTATCTGTGGACCATGGAGAATACTGTACAAGGCTTTATAAACAGCTCCTAAGTTTATCTGCCTGTCATTTGCTTTTCATTATGCGAGATAACAATCTCCCTCATATCTTATAAGAAGATAGAATGTGATTGTTTTGAAATGGGGAGGGGGGAAAAGTCTACTCTGCATTATCCTCAGCCTCGTAGCATTTGTAACATCACGAGTGTCAGCACAATCTGCAACATTTTTCCTTGCTGTGGTCCAGGAAGAATTATCTCCATGTTTTTTTGTGCTTGCTGCTATCTCCTCTTTTTCTCCATTTTAGACACACTGAGGTTCTTATCTGGAGCGTGGTTCTGCGGCTACAGATTTGCCTAAATTCAGTGTGATCGCTCCAAACCCTTTGGTGGGGCTCGGGCACTGAGGGGAAGAGTGAGAGGCAATCGTCAGCAGCTCGCTGGATTAAATATGGACAGATATTATTCATGGCATTTGACAGTTCCTGACTTTCAGCTGTATAATGACAGAGCAACGGTAGGAATTCCAGCAGCCCAACTTCTGTCTTACTTCAAGATAAGCTTATCAACTGTAGCCCGAATCCATCCAGCCCCTCAGCAGATCAGAACTCGTGTCATGCTGAGCTGCTGTGCTGATTCCTGCTTCCCTCCCTGCTCTGCCTGTCCACGTGGGCTGGCTTTGCCAGCTCCCAGCTGCCCTGCAGGGGTTTAGCACACAGGCTGTGCCTTGTCTGTGCTCAGCACCTCGTCCAGGGCAGCCCTGGATCCTCCTGCTGCCACCGAGGTCTCCGGGAGCAGCGGCAAGGAGGGAAGGGGGACTGGGTGATGGTCAGCCCTGGTGGGGTTTCCTCTCTCCGTCAGTTCCCTGATTTACAAAGAGCAGCTGCTTCGTTTGGCTTCTCAAGGTGCAAAACCCACCCTGAGGTTTCTCCTGGGCTGGTTATCCCGGAGGTTCAGCGGGATCTCTGAACAATACAGGAATCACAGCTATCCCTGCACACTAGGGTTAAGAACTGACCGAGTGTCAGCGGAATTTCCATGTTCCCTGGTGTGCCCTCCAGATTACAGCACTTTCCAAACTTGTGGGATTTGGTGTCAGGGGAGAATCGTGGACTTGGAGAACTTCTGGCAGTTCAATGTTCAATTAAAAAAAAAAAGCAAAGTTGTGAAAGGAAATTCAGCCGGTTTGATCATCCAGGATTTGATCAGCCAGAGTTTGATCCTACAGGAGCTGGAAATTCCTCCAGGCTGGGATTATCATTCTGGGCCTGCCTGTACAATGAAGAGCAAAAAACATGTAAAAATGTACCAAAAGGTACGGTGTCCTGTCCTGTCCCCAGCCAGCCTTTGTCCCCTCACCGCTGTGCCCAGTTCCCTCCTCCAGCTGGGAAATCAGGGGCACCAGAGAAAGTCAATCACTCCAGACTTCTCCAGAATATTTTCAGATCATTTGTGTTTATTAAATCATTGTTGATTTGGTTTTTCTACTCTGAATGTGGTCGCTTTTTGAGGAGCAGCAAACAAAAGTGATCATTACCAGAAAAATGGAAGTTTTGCAATTGCTTATCAGTGAGAAACTCTTTGGTGCTTGACTTTTCCCTGGAATACGTTGGTAGAAATATGAGTTCATATTTCAGAATTAAATGCACGCCTCAACGGCTCAGTTTATGCACTCATAATTATATTTACAATTAGAAACAATGTAATCAGGAACTTTTTTTGTTGGCTGAGTGCACAAAATGAGGTGTGGAGAAAATGTCGTTTTAAACTGTGCTTTCTTCCCCACAATTTGGGAGCATTTAAGCCTCATCTCCAACACACATGAGGAAATTAGGGGCTAATTAAGTCCACATGGGGCAGAACTCGGGTGAAAGACCGCTGGGTCCCTCCCAAAATTCCCTTTTGCACAGCAAAGCCCAAACTGCTGGCACACCACAGGACACAAACCCACCCCGCGCGACGGTTCCCTGTAAGTATTTTAATTCCTTTCGAGCAGAAAAGCCACGCTTGAAATGGAAATGCAGATGGGGAGAGGGCACGTGGCACGGAGTAATTGAGAATTCCCTGCCCTGCCAGGCGGGGTTAATGGGCAGTGCCCTGCAGAAATCCGGCTCCTGCGAATCCTTGAAATGTCACAGTGCTACAAAACAAGACGCTGAGCCAGGTCCTCGTGGTGTTAAGTGGAGGCTGCAGGGCAGCTCTGAACCCAAACGCGTAATTTGTAGACACAGGATGTCATTTGCGATTGCTTACCTCTCATTAAAACTAATCAGAGCGGCTTTCTGGCAAAAATTGATTTTTAATTGGAAAAGTTTTATCTGTGAACTTGTTTCCCCCTGAAAAGCTGGGAACTGATGGACAATGTCCTTGTTTGCTGACAGCTTCAAGAGCTCTGAATGACCTTTTTTTCCTTCAGTTTTTGGCCAAAATTAGCATTAAAAATATTTGTTTGTACGCTTTGCAGGGTGATTTTAGTCAGAAAAATTATTTTCCATCAAAAGAAAAAATTCAGGGGATGTTTTCACCTGCCAGCTTGGGAAGCACACGGCTGCTGGGACGCAAACAGGAGGGCAGGACCTTGCGGTGGCTTCCCCACTTCTCAGGTACTTTTCACCAGGACTGTCACCGGCAGCACAATGTCACTTCTAATGAAAACCTTTTGTTTTACCTGCACACGGAACAGCTGCGGCATCCACAGTGTGTACAAGGCCAGGGCTGTGGAATGGACGAGGAGACGCTGGTGATGGGAAGCCCACACGGAGCTGCTTTGTGCCATAAATCCCAGAAAACGCTGCTCGCCCATCCCTGGATGTGGCTCGCAGTGCTCTGGGCTGGTGCCCAGGCGGGGATTGGGCACAGGATGGTCTGGGAGGGCTTTTCCAGCCCGGATGATCCTGGGAAATGCTGTAGGGCTCGAGTTCTTTTGGAATTTCCGTGTGGCTGAAGCAGTGGCAGTACAAACCCCTCCATAAATTAACGGAGCTGTTTTTGAGGGTGTATTCATTACCGCAGGGTATCAGGAGCCGTTTTCGAGGGTGTATTAATTACCGCAGGGTATCAGGAGCCGTTTTTGAGGGTGTATTCATTACCGCAGGGTATCAGGAGCTGAGGTGTTTAATTGTGCCTGTTTTATCCATCCCAGCTGAGCCGGGGCAGAATTCCCTGGGGAGCAGGAGGGCTCTGCCATGGCCCAGCCAGCTCTGGGGGCTCGCAGCCCTTCCACCCAAACTCAACCACACAGGAACATCCAGCGGGCAGGGAGCGTTTCCAGGGCCGTCCTGGGTGGTGGAGGTGGGAATGTCCCCGTGGGAAGGGGACAAGGACCTGGAATGGCAGCTGGATCATGGGAGCAGGTCTGCTCCAGCCTGGCACTGCCAGCTCCCCTTTGCTCCCTCCCCAAAATGCAGGAATTCACCTCCAAGGAGGGCGAGGTTGTTAATTAGATGATAACACTCAGGTTATTTTAAACTGAACAATTGCTAAGCCTGGTGTGCAGCGTGGGCTTATTTCTTTGTTTTCCTGAGATATTTTTTCCCCTTTGTGAGAGCTCCCAGAAATATCCGTGCAGGATGTGCATCTCATTTTCCTGAGGATTTTCTGAAGACCCCAGGGAACAGAACTCTATTACCTGAAGTCACCTTTCTGCCATGAGATCCAGGGAGCGGCCAGTCAGGAGAGCAAAGGACCTCTGGAATTTCAACTCCTCCGGTGTTCTGCTCAGCAGAGCCGAGCAGGAATTTATGCTGGCACCGAACTTCTCAGAGCCGGGCTGCGCTATTTAAAACGGAATTTCATCCTAATGAGCCTAAAATAAAACAATGTGTGGAAGGAGATTTCAAAGTATCCTCGGTTGTATCAGGAGCTGGGGAGAAGGAGGCACAAACGCCAAACCCGACCGAAGAGCACCCTCTCCTGGGCACCGCGCCGCGAGGAGGAACCGTCCGAGCGCACCGAGCGAACCCCGAGCTCCGCTCCCCTAATGACACGGTAAGATGCCCTGGGTAACGCTCCCCGTCCCATTTTCCACGGAAAACATAGGAAATATTCCGCTGGTTTTGTTTTTCTTTGTGTTTTGTATTAAACCGTGAAAAATTACCCCAAGCAGGGGGTCAGTTTGCTTTAGAAGGTGGTGTTAGTTATGAAAGGTTCGTTTTCAGCACGGTTTTATCGTTACTGGAAGATCTTTCAAGTGGGTCACTCAGCAAATCGGGGTTCGTCATTTTTTGTATCCAACAGATGCTTCATTTTTATTTATTTCCAAGATTATCATAAAAAGATATTTTTTTTCCACTATAGAAAAATAGCCTGTGGAGACACATCTTATTTTGTAGTGCTTTAAGAGAAAATATCTTTTATCTATTTGATATTTTGCCTTCTTGAGGAAGATGCTCTTCTGTTTCTGCCTCTTGACTGAATAGATTCGATGGTAAAGTTGTCAATGCCCATTCAAAACCTGCTCTCCATGAATACTCTGAAATTCACAGATGAATGAATTTTTACAGGATTCCTGGAAAGCAAACACATCTGACCACAGGGAATATTAGCCTGATAAAGATTTAATTGTAAAATGACAATGAGCAGCAGTTGAAGTTCAGACAGTATTTCCCTGGCTGTCATTTCTGCGTGCAGACATTACTCTAATAGCAAACCCTCTCATCTTTGTTACCCTTTTCATGATCTTTTCAGTGCCTGAAAAAGTCAAGTACCAATATCTTGTGACACGAACACAAAGCCGAAGCCTTTTTTTCAGAAGGATTAGAATTTATATATATATATTTTTTGCAGTGGGTGACACAGAGTTCATCAGTAGCAGCATTGAGTTGTGATGCCAAACCAAAATCCGTTATTGTTATTGTTATTATTTATTTGATTATTTATTTGTTTGTTTATTATTGTTATTTCACACCAGGACTGACCAAGCTAAATACCTGCTAGGTAAGGACCAGTAAATCAGAAATTTTTAGCTGGAATATCCTAGGATGCTCTCCACAACAGCAGTGTGTTCACAAAGCTCAGATTAATTTCTGATGAAGAACATGTGCAGTCACACAATTTCTGTGCCACATCTGAGTAAATTAAAATCTGCACACAAAGGAAGTGTTTTCTATACTTTGTTCATCATCCTAACAGTATCAAATGTCATCTACAGTGGCAAAAATAGAGATTCAACTCCTGCTCACCTGAATTATCCCACTAAACTCAGAACAGGACTTTCCTTCCTGTAGCTCCACTGGTGTGAGATGTGGTATTTAATAATTTGATGGATAATTCTGGAGTACAAAAAAAATTCTCTTTTTATCTACCAGCAGTTCATTGAGCTGTCAGTTAAAAGCTGGAGAGGGTTGATCTCTAACAGCCAAAACCAAGAAGTCCTCCTGTCAGTGGCCGGTGAAACACCCCTTGTCCCTGACCCCAAAAGGTGTTTTTGTGGCACATTGACAGGCACTGCTCATCCTGGAACCCTGCAGCTCAGGAAGCTCACACCTCGTGAAGGATGGCAAGATTTATACAGCAAAACTGAAGGCAGAAGATTATTTTTTGTAAGCTTGGGAGTGCATGGATTAATAAATCCTGGTTGTCCCAGCTCTTAGGAATTCCATTGTGTCTAAATTCCAGTTTTGTTTTCTCCTTTCCCCCGGTAGAGCTGAACCTGGGAACAGCATCACTCAATGGCTCGTTAGTTTGATGAAGTGGCATAAGTGACTCCAGCCCCGACGGGTACTCCCAGCTCCGAAACATTTACACATCCCAAGGGAATTCTGAAAAACACCACCAAGGCTTCAGGTACTCAATCACAGGCAAGGATTTTGAATCTTTAATTTTTTCTTCTATATTCTTTTCTATGAGGATGTCAGAACTAAAATATGGAATGTGCTTTTCCCACTTGGTTCCTATTACTTGTAAAGCATTCAAAAGCTTCCAGAATAAAATTACCTCTATGCCCTGCCAGGGAGCAGGCAGAGCTCCACGGAGTATCAAGGGAGTCCCTCTGCTGGTGTTGCTTTCCATTTTTAACCCAAATATAATCATAAAAATGACTAAATGCAAGACTGGAGCTGTACAACCTTAGATTCAGCATTTATTTGTTATCATGTTCATCCCAGCGGAGTTTTACTGTACTTTTATATTTATACAAAAAGCGCTGAAATGTATTCCATAAATTAAGGAGTTTATTTTCAGGTGTGACATATTCATCATCACCATCATCATCATCCTGTGAGTTTGTTTTAAAACTTTGCTCATATGAGAGCAACCAATTTGCATTTAGGAAAAAAAAAATATTTGAGAGAGAAATGCGAAGAGATAAGAGGTGCAGGGGGCTGAATTAAATCCTGAAATTACATCCTTTACTTTCTATCCCAACTGCACATTTTCCATGGGGGGAAAGGCACTGAGGCACATTTAACCCCATAAACGCCTGACATTTCCCCTGGGTGGAATCGGGTCTGCGTCCTGACAGTGAAGAATTAAACAACTCAACACAAAAATACATTTCTATTTTGTTCCAGTATTCGTTTGAGGCTTAATCACAGTTGTCAATGTGCTATTGCAGTGAATAATATTTTCATATTGAGTTATTTTACAGTTCCTACAGCAGTAAGGAATATCTTGGGGTATTAACTGATTGTTTTGGCTTTATTTATTGTACAGGAAAGCAATGATATTGAAAATATTTTATAAATAGCAAATACACTGAACAGCAAAATCCCTACCTTGCGTTATGAATTGAAATGACATTATTTTAAAACATTTGGAAAAAATCATCATAATTATACGTTCTCAACACAGAGACAAATTACCTATTATTTTAACATAATTAATTTGAGCTCAGAGCATTTATGTTGCTCTGTGTGTGTCATTATCCATCAGAATGCTAAAAATTTGGGTTTGAATCTTTAAGTTTTTTCTCTGAATCCGTAATTTGTTTGTCTCTACCTTCAACACCTGGAAGTTTTAATTACAACTGACATTTCTTTTTGTTATCTGTCCCCTAGGCCACCTTCCAACCTCAACTGTGACGTTTTTGGACCGGGACCTTCAAGAGAAAGAAGAGAGAGCTCTCCCTCTTCAGTGACCTCAGGCTTGTAACCAAGTTTCTGTTCTTTCCCTATGATACTGACGGGTTTTGAGAGGGTTTATTTGCATCCTGTTGGCATATCCTGTTCATTTACACATTTATACTGCTGATTCATGTGTTTTTCTCTCTCTCTTTTAAACCCACCCTCCTCCATCTGCTGAGAAAGGCAAAGGGAACAATGAGCGGTGTCGTATTTCAAGGGTCAGGGTTTGTTCTCCTGGCTGGCTGAACAGGTACCTCTCTCCCCAGCACTTGGATAGGTTTGGGCTGGGTTTTCTCTGAGCCCAGGGTAGATCCTGTGTGCTCTGGGCTGACAGGAGATGGATGGAAACTCTGCATGAAGGCAAAAGTCCACCCATTTCTTGTCCTGTCTCCAGGAGAGCACTGAGGCCACAGCTGTCCCAGCTGTGCCTGTCTCCAAGGCTCTGATGAGCTCTGACTTTTTTATGCCTCTGATTTTTTCTCTCTTGTCTCTCATGATTGACATTTGTCTTTTCTGGGCCTTGTTTGCTTGCACTGCACTTGTGGGGAGCCCGGAGCAGTGCAGTATTTTCATGTCAGCCGGGTTAAGGGTGAGGAACATTACACAAGCACGCTGATTTATGCCTCAGAGGCTGCAAATCTTGTCAAGTGTGATCTCAGCACAGCTCTGCTCCATGACTCAAGCGCTCGGTGCAGTGTTACACTCTCAGACATCAATCCTCAGCCAGGCAAGGGAGAACTCCAGAGCATCCATAAAGTCCTGGGCTGGGAGAGTTATTAGTTATTCATGAGGTAATAATGGTCTTTGCAGTGTTCATGCCAAAGCCAGAATCACTGAATCCCAGAATCACTAGGGTTGGAAAAGACATCCACTGTGTGCCCAATGCCCACCTTGTCCCCAGCCCAGAGCTCTGAGTGCCACCTCCAGCCCTTGCTGGGACACCTCCAGGGATGGGCACTCCAAACCTCCCTGGGCAGCCCCTGCCAAGGCCTGAGCACCCTTTCCATGGGGAAATTGCTCCTGGTGTCCACCCTGACCCTCCCCTGGCACAACTTTTTATGCAGGTCCTTCCATTATTTTATTTTGCAGGGCCATATGTCAGGAGCTCCTGTGGACAGCTGTGGGTCTGAAAGCTGCTGTTCTCCCAAAGCCATCAGGTAATTTTTTCAATATTTCAAGCTCTGCATTGTGTTGAAGTCGGTGCCCAGTGACTGGTGTTTCTTCTTCTGACCATCCATGTAAAACAAAACCTAGAGAGAGGGATCTGACAGTTAGAATTCCCCTGGGATACCAAAGGACTCAACCCTCAGGCGCCTGCCCAGCTACTGCTGCTTCTGCTGCAGGTGCCTCTCTCCCTCTGCTTTTAACCACGTGCAGCTGCCACGACCTGAAAAACCTCTCCCGGCACAGCCATTACCAAAATTCAGGAATCCCTATGAAAAGCATTAATTTGGCCCCACCTCATCTTCTCCCTGAAGGAAAAGAGGCTGAGAATTCCCAGCCGAGCCGCATTCGCAGCACGCTGGGAAATTCCGGAGGTGGGAAGCAGAGGGCAGAGCAGCACAGGACTGCTCTTCCCTCCCAAGGGCTCCAGCCCCTGCCAGCACAGGGAACCGAGCAGGGCAGTTTGCCACTGACCGAGCACTTTCTGCAGGACAGCAGGAAGGAGCGATGGAAGGGATGGAGGGCACTCCTCTCTGCAGTGCCACAGCAGCACAGCGCATCTGAATCTTCTCTGTGTTAATTTAACACACCTCGTCAGTAGTGTCCGACTGATAACGCACCAGACACACAGGCTAGGGAACGGGCAGGGCTCGGGGGTGAAGGCTGGAGGTGCGGGCACGGCTCTGGGTGAAGGCTGGAGGTGCGGGCACGGCTCGGGGTGAAGGCTGGAGGTGCGGGCAGGGCTCTGGGGTTCAGGCCGAGGGCCGGGCACGGCTCGGGGGCTCA
>VZTG01004266.1:246806-256944 GCA_013397845.1 Melanocharis versteri
GGCCGGGGGGGGAACCCGGGAATCTGCGTGAGCGCCGCGGGCGCGGGAGGGGCGCTGGGGAGCGGGCGGGGGCGCGGGGGCACCGGGCGATGGTCCGTGGGTCCCGGGTGATGGTGTAGGGTCACCGGGTGATGCTCCGTGGGTCCCGGGTGATGGTGTAGGGTCACCGGGCGGTGCTGCCTGCGTCCCGGGTGATGGTGTAGGGTCACCGCGCGGTGCTCCGCGGGTCCCGGGCGGTGCTCCGTGGGTCCCGGGTGATGGTCTGTGCGTCCCCGGTAGTGGTCCATGGATCCCGGGTGATGATCCATGGATCCTGGGTGATGGTCCGTGCGTCCCCGGTAGTGGTCCCTGGGTCCCGGGTGATGGATGCTCCGTGGATCCCGGGCAGTGCTCCGTGGATCCCGGGCAGTGGTCCATGGATCTGGGCTGGTGGATGCTCCACGCGCACTGTGCAGCGGTCCCTGGATCCTGCGGGATTGTCCACGCTCCATGGGCACTGGGTGGTGGTGTCCGCGTGCCCTGGGCAGTGATCCGTGGTCACTCCGTGGTGTCTGTGGATCCTGGGGGATTGTCCATGCTCCATGAACGCTGCGTGGTGTCCGTGTGCCCTGGGCAGTGATCCGTGGTCACTGCGTGGTGTCTGTGGATCCTGGGGGATTGTCCATGCTCCATGAACGCTGCGTGGTGTCCATGTGTCCCGGGAGGGCAGCAATACCACAGCCCCTGGGCGAGTGCCCCCGCAGGACCCCGAGCCCTCTGGGGATACATCCCCACCCCCCGGGGGTCCCGCAGTGACCCCCCAGCTCGGGGCGCTTGGGCAGCAGGATGTCCCTGTGCCACCCGGAGCAGTGTCACCCATGGCCATCCCCGGGCCGAGCTGAGCGCGCCGTGTCCCCGCAGTCCCCGGCAGCACCACGGTGCTGGTGGAGCTGACGCCCGACATCCACATCTGCGGCATCTGCAAGCAGCAGTTCAACAACCTGGACGCCTTCGTGGGGCACAAGCAGAGCGGCTGCCAGCTCACCAGTGCCACAGCCGGCGCCACCAGCACCGTCCAGTTCGTGTCCGAGGAGACCGTGCCGTCCACACAGGCCCAGAGCACCAGCAGGACCATCGCCTCCGAGACACAAACCATCACAGGTACCCAAATAGCGTCACAGGTGCCCAAACCATCACAGGTACCCAAACAACATCACAGGTACCAAAATATCGTCACAGGTACCCAAACACCATCACAGGTACCCAGCCTTCACAGGTGCCCAAACCTTCACAGGTACCCAGATATCGTCACAGGTACCCAACCACCATCACAGGTACCCAAACATCGTCACAGGTACCCAAAACCTTCACAGGTACCCAAACATCATCACAGGTGCCCAAACCACCACAGGTACCCAAACCACCACAGGTTTGGGTACCCAAACACCATCACAGGTACCCAAACATCATCACAGGTACCCAAACATCATCACAGGTACTCAACCATCACAGGTACCCAAAACCATCACAGGTACTCAACCTTCGCAGGTACCCAAACATCATCACAGGTACCCAAACATCATCACAGGTACCCAAAACCATCGCAGGTACCACCATGTCACCTGCCAGGTGCCAGCACCACCCAGCCCTCTGCCCCGGTGTCCCCATCACCCAGCTGAAATAACAGCTTTCACATCAGTTGTGGTGTAACCAAGGAAATGAAATAGTGCTGTGCTGCCTTCTTGGGTTTGTTATAACAATAGTTGTTTAATTTGCTGATTGAGATGCAAGTTCTCTCAGAGAGTTGCTCAAGTCTATTGTGTTGTGGAACCAGCCTGTGCAAATTAATTAAAATTGTCGATACTTATGAAAAATACTGAAATTACAATGCATTTTATTTTTCTTTAAGAGTGCTCTAGATGGAAAACAGACACAGAATTGCTGTCAGGAACCCATCCAGACCTTTTTATGTGAGAACACTGCATTCCCTAACATTGCTCCCACAACTAATTGGCAGGAAAAATATTACTCAAAATTTCTGCCTATGTGAAGAGTCGAGTGAGGTCCCGATCCTGGAGACGTTTAAATAAAATTAGGATTTTGTTCCGTGTATGAAGGTTTACACTTCTATATATAGCTTTGTTTTATTTTGGTGTGGGACCTTACTAAACCCCAAATTATTTGACTCTAATTTGGATAGACAGATTAAGGCAGAGAATCTGGAAGAGCAGTGAAACAAACTGAATTCAGGGCCCACTTCCAGGAATTTTTGTATTATAATCCCTCAACTCAGTGTGGGTTTTGGGTGAGTCATTTTTCTGCTTCATATTTACTCATCTTTAAAATGAGGACAGTTCTATCCATTTGCCCTTTTGGGGTATAGTGTTGTTTAATTGATTTAAAAGCTGCTACTTTGGCTGGGATATTTTCACCTGTTATTCTTGTGAGTAACAGCTAAAAACAGTAGAGCTGAAAGACGCTGAGCTTTTTTAACAATTACAAAAATAATTTGTGTGATGCCTTTTGACAACGTTTGCCATATAAATAATGATTTTTTTTTTCTCATTTGGGCTATAACACAGCCAGAGTTGAAAAACAAATATATCTTTATTTGGTATTTGGAAGAGAAAAACCTTTTTCCTTTCCTCCTCCCGCAGGTAAATAGGAACCCAGGAACAGGAATGTTGCTGGGAAAAAAAAACAGCATAGAGAATTCATGAAACTAGACAATAATTAGATTTTTTTTTTCTGATTAAATGCTCTCAAGTGAAGTTTTTTGTGTGTTTAGTTTCTGCCCCAGAGTTTGTTTTTGAGCATGGCTACCAAACCTACTTCCCCAGCGAGAGCACGGAGCCTCCAGCTGCTGCTGTCGTCTCTACACCACCAAAAGCAAGGTCCAAGAAATCCTCGTCCTCACTGCCACTGAAGAAACTCAGCTGCCTCTACCCAGGTGAGGTGGGGATTGTACCTTCTGCCTTTTTGTGTTAACGTGGAAAGCTTTCCTGTAGAGATGCACAGGAGGTTTGATACCTGCAGCAGTTTTGGGGCTGATTTCACAAAATCACAGAGTCTTTTGGGTTGGAAAAGCCCCCCCAGACCATGGAGTCCAACCTGTGCCCAATCCCCACCTTGTCACCCAGCCCAGAGCATGAGTGGAAGGCACATTTCAGGTGCTGAGGATTCATTTCTGTGTCCCAGAACTGCAGCACTTGCACTTGAACAGGATTCGTGCACAGGCAGCTGTTTGCTGAGTTCCCAGTTGCACTAGCTCCAAGTCTTATGTGGAATTAATTAGTTCCTCCAGCATCCCCTCAGTACTGTAAAGAGCATCTCAGATCTTAGGCTGAGACTCCAGAGGACCTGTTCCAAACTTACAGGAAAGGGTAGGAGTAAGTTACCTCCAAGGGGAAGCATTAGAAGACTCAAGTTCACAGGTGAGCTGGTCACTCTTTTAAGTAGATGTGAGTAAACAAGATGAGGAATTAATTTTCTGTTAACACTGAATTTCAAAGAAAACATTGTTGAAAATAAACATAATATCCAGAATATGGTAATACATTTTTATTATTTTGCTAGATTTTCCTTGAGTTTGATCTTTATCTTCCATTTTCAGGTTGCCAGTTCAAGACTTCCTACGGTATGAAGGATTTGGAACGTCACCGGCGAACGCACACAGGTTTATGTTCCTACTTTTTCGTTTGGGTTGGTTTCCTCCTTTCAGCTTTTTCACAAAAGCCATTTTCCTATGAAGTGATGTCTCTATAAACACGATGTGCACGTGTCTGTACCTTCTAGTGTTGTGCTGGCCTGTTGGGGACATGCCCTGCTCTGGGCAGCAGCAGGCTCAGCTGTGACACTGGAACACTGGAGGTTGATCTGAGGCACAGCTAAATTTCTGAGTGCACACCATGTGTTTATCAGGGAGCAGTGTGGTGGGAGTGCACACACCTGCTTTGCCCTTTATATCAAAGCAATTCCATGATCTCACCTCCCAGTTTCAGAGCTGCAAAGGGAGAAAGCTCCAAAGGCTCTGCTGTTGCAGCTACACCTGAGCCTCGTGTCCAGCTCCTACAAACGAATCCCTTTCCTGTCAGCGTTCAGTCTGTGCTTTCTGCTCTATCAGCACGCCCTCCCCGTGCCCAGCCCTGAGGGTGTGAGTGCTGCCGTTGCAGGAGACAAGCCGCACAAGTGCGAGGTGTGCAGCAAGTGCTTCAGCCGCAAGGACAAGCTGAAGATGCACATGCGCTCGCACACGGGCGTGAAGCCCTACAAGTGCAAGCACTGCGAGTACGCGGCGGCCGACAGCAGCAGCCTCAACAAGCACCAGCGCATCCACTCCAACGAGCGCCCCTTCAAGTGCCAGATCTGCCCCTACGCCAGCCGCAACTCCAGCCAGCTCACCGTGCACCTGCGCTCGCACACGGGTGGGGCTGGACTCCTGTCCATGGCTCTAAAGGTTGGAGGATAAAATCATCATAGAGATGATTTTAAGTCGTGGGCAGGTGCTGAGATGCCCAAAAGGGACGATTTGAGTTCCCAGCGAGCGCCCCTTCAAGTGCCAGATCTGCCCCTAAGCCAGCCGCAACTCCAGCCAGCTCACCGTGCACCTGCGCTCGCACACGGGTGGGGCTGGACTCCTGTCCATGGCTCTAAAGGTTGGAGGATAAAATCATCATAGAGATGATTTTAAGTCGTGGGCAGGTGCTGAGATGCCCAAAAGGGACGATTTGAGTTCCCAGCGAGCGCCCCTTCAAGTGCCAGATCTGCCCCTAAGCCAGCCGCAACTCCAGCCAGCTCACCGTGCACCTGCGCTCGCACACGGGTGGGGCTGGACTCCTGTCCATGGCTCTAAAGGTTGGAGGATAAAATCATCATAGAGATGATTTTAAGTCGTGGGCAGGTGCTGAGATGCCCAAAAGGGACGATTTGAGTTCCCAGCGAGCGCCCATTCAAGTGCCAGATCTGCCCCTAAGCCAGCAGCAACTCCAGCCAGCTCACCGTGCACCTGCACTCGCACACGGGTGGGGTTGGACCCATATCCATGGCTCTAAAGGTTGGAGGGTCATGGAGATGATTTTAAGACACAGATAGGTGTCCAGATGCCCACATGGGGCGATTTGAGTTCCCAAAAGCACCTCCTGTGAATTTCTTGGGCATAGGATCTATTAGGGCAATACAACTCCACTAAATACCTGAAAGTAATCAGGTCTGATTCTTGGTAGGCTTTCTTCCAGACTGATTTTGGAACTCTCAGATGTTCTCAGTCAGCAGAACTGAAGTGGTGCTGGTAACTCCCAGGTTGTGTCTTCAATCCCTGCATGGCCCATTCACTTCAGAGCTGGACTCAGTGATCCCCTTCCAACTCAGAATATTCTATGATTCTGTGATCTAATTGATTGATTGATTAAGAGCATTGAGGTTCTCATCTAAGTCTCTCAAATCTGGCCTACTCTAGTAGAAATACTGAAATTGCTTTATGATTGTAGTAGCTACATCAGTGCAAATCTTAGCTGCGTAATTTAATCTTCCTTGCATCAGTAAAATAGCAAGGAAATAGCAATTTAAGTTAGGTGGTATTTTGACCTTTTTTTGTGGTACCTTCCCTGTGCGGACTGATGGACATGAAGAGGGTAGGATGAGCAGCCAGGATTATATTCTGCCCATAGAATTTTTGCCCTGTGAGTAGAAAGCCTCTAGGCTTATAAACTTTGTATCATTTTCTATTTGCATTATTTGCCTACATTTCATTTAAATCAGATTTCTCTCCTAGAAGAGGTTTGCTGTAAGGACACTGCTGTACTCTTGTCTTTGTACAGTTGTCTCTATATGCTGTTTTTACCTAATCCAGGGTACAGGATTGGTTTCTGTGTGGTCTTTTATACATTTGATTAGTTCTGTGAATTTTAGCTGTGAGGTGGTTCTGGTTCAGTGATTACTAGATTAGCTTTGAACCTCTCCTACCCACGATTCTGGATTCAGGTATAAACAACAGCAGTTTGGATGTGTGCAAGATGGGATTTATTTGGAGTAGAGAAAAGAAATAAATCCCTTGTGCATTGGGAAGGAGGGGAGGGTTAAGCCAGTCTGTCTGTAGCAGAAAAGAATCTTTTATAGCTCACAAATCTGCTGTGATGGAACAGGCAGGACTGGCAGGTTGCTTTGCAGCTCCCCCTCTTTGTGTTGCTGTATAAATGGGATGCTCAGAGCAGTGGGGGCTGGCAGCAGTGACCTGTGACACTCTGGCTGCAGAATGTGTCACTTCAGGGCATTTCTGTGCACTTCTTACCTGAGTGGGCACCTGGGAATGCTCGTGGCTCTCTGGTATTTCCAGCACAGTTAGAATCTGAATAGATTTCTATTCAATATTCCAATGGCTGGGAAGGGATTTTAGGCTAACCTTTGATTTTGGCAGATCAGTCTGTTGCATCTTTAGCAATTGAATTATGCTAAAAGTCAGTCTTTAGTTTTGTTGTTTCTTCCATTTCTCCAAAATCAATCTTTTTTTTTTTTTGTAAAAGGAATTTTTTTTTATTTGCTGAAAGGAGGCACAAGAATTTTTGAAAGACATCATTTCATCCTTGTTAGGTTGCAAAGCTGTCATGCACACAACCACCTTTAGGAGAAAAGTAAGACTGTGTGTAGAATATATTGCTTGCTGGAATTAAATTAGTAATCCTCTAGAAGGTGAGTGTAATCCCCATTGCTCAGAGTGAGATCACCTGCACAGAATTACTTGTTGAACTAGTCACTAAGCATCAGCTTGCTGTTAATTTGAGTGAAACTACTCTTAGAATTAATAATCGCAGGGTCAGGCACAAGTTTTTATCTAAATTCTGGCAGTGTCAGTTAGGGATGGGCAGAAATGTAAAGAAATACGGAGTGGGCCACTCTTTAGACCAACAGAACCAGCACAGTTTGCTGTATTCTTTTTCATGTATTGTGCTACCCTGTATATGAAAATTAAGTCATTGAAATATGAACTGTGCCTTCATCAGCAAAGCAGATAAAAATTCAGTAGCTGAGTGTGCAGCTGAGGCTGGAAAATAAACTAGATGAACAAACAGTGCATCTTCATTAATAAAGTCTGTTTAATACGGATAGTACACCATGTATCTCAATTATTAAACAGATGCATGGATTAGCACAGTAGGCCACAACTTTATTTGAAAAATATGCAGCTAAACCTATGACATATGTAGCTGGAAAAGCAAATTATGCAAAATTATACAGCTCTCATAAACTCTATAAAATATTAACTTCTAAAATAAATCAGCCATTTGCAGTTTGATTATTAAAGAGGATAAATGCTTGTTGAACTAAATACGCTTTCTTTTTCCTCCTCTCACCAAGAGTGTCTTAAAACTTACTAACAGAATTTTTCCACTTGTTGAAAATAATGCCTACCTGAAGACTTCATGCTCAGGTATTTTGGAGAACTACATATTTGGATTAGTGAAAAAAAAGGGAATAGTTATTTGGTTAGATTGCTAAATTTGCTTTGGATTTTTTTTTAATGGCTTCAGAACAGGCTCACTGGAATTGATTAGGGATTAGCACAGCTTCACCTTCATGTGATTATGGATATTGTGATACCAGCCTGCAAATACAGAAAATGCACAGTAGTGTTTTAGATCCAGGTGTGTCAGAGCAGGTGATAATCCTGTGTCGTGCGGTTTCTCTTGGCTTGGAGAGTGCGTCGGGAGTTCGGAACAAGGCAGCTGTACACGGTTCATCCCCGCGGTGGGTCCTGTGTAACCCGTGGCTTCTGTTGGCAGGAGATGCCCCTTTCCAGTGCCAGATGTGCCCCGCCAAGTTCAAGATCAACTCGGACCTGAAGCGGCACCTGCGGGTGCACTCGGGGGAGAAGCCCTACAAGTGCGAGTTCTGCGAGGTGCGCTGCGCCATGAAGGGCAACCTGAAATCCCACATGCGCATCAAGCACAGCATGGACAACGCCCTCAAGTGCCCCGAGTGCGACTTCCAGTGCGGGAACAAGACCAGCCTGCGGCACCACATCCGCAGCCACCAGCCCGAGCAGCCCGTGAAGTGCCCCGAGTGCAGCTACTCGTGCTCCAGCAAGGCGGCCCTCAAGGTGCACGAGCGCATCCACGGCAAGGAGCGGCCCTTCAAGTGCGACTTCTGCAGCTTCGACACCAAGCAGCGCAGCAACCTCACCACGCACGTGCGCAAGGCCCACGGCGACAAGGCCAAGGGCAGGAAGCACGCGGGGGACAAGAAGGAAGGAGAGAGGCCCAAGCAGGGCGGCTCCAGGCAAGTTGCCAGGCTGGATGCCAAGAAAGCCTTCAAGTGCGACCTGTGCGACGCATCCTTCGTCCGGGAGGATTCTCTGCGCAGCCACAAGAAGCAGCACAGCCTGTACAACGGCTCCAAGAGCAGCGAGCTGGCCGTGCTGCAGCTCCAGATGGACGCCAGCCGGCAGCCCAGTGCCCCCATCACCGTCAGCCACCTGCAGGTGCCGCTCCAGGCCGCTCAGGTGTCCCCGTACAACGAGGGCAGGGTGAAGATCATCGTGGGCCACCAGGTGCCTCAGGCCAGCAGCATCGTGCAGGCCGCCTCGGTGAACGTGGTGCCGCCCGCGCTGCTGGGCCCGGGGCAGGAGGAGGTGCTGGGCAGCGGCCGCCTGCAGCTGCTGGGCCAGGTCAGCGTGCTGGCCCCGGCCCCGCCGGCCGTGGCCACAGGCGAGGCGGGGCCGGTGGCCCAGCCGGCCGTGCTGCTGGCCACCCACGAGCAGGGCGAGGGCAATGCCCTGCACCAGGCCCTGCTGCCCGGCGCGGCCCCCGGCCACGAGCCCGCGGCCAGCCAGGCCTTCATCGCCAGCTCCGGCATCAGCTGCTCCGACCTGGAGGGGCTCAACGCCCTCATCCAGGAGGGAGCCACCGAGGTGACCGTGGTCAGCGACGGCGGGCAGAGCATCACCGTGTCCACGGCAGCCCCTCCTCCTCCCATCTTCTCGTCCTCCTCCCACACGGAGGGCCCCAAGCAGAGCTATTCCATCATCCAGAGCGGGGCTCACACGGCGCTGCTGTGCCCCGCAGACTCCATCCCCGACTAGGCTCAGGGCTGCTCTGGACACACTTCTCTCCTGGGGCACTGCTGAGTGTGGCAGGAACGCACAGGACACGACTGAATGCAGCATTTGTCCTCCAGAGCCAAATACCTTCCACTTGCACGTTTTATTTGTCTGTGCACTGAAGCGTCTGTGTGTGAGAAGGAGGGTGTGTTTTTTTCTGTGTGTGAGAAGGAGGGTGTGTTTTTTTCTGTGTGTGAGAAGGAGGGTGTGATTGTATTTCTGTGCCTCTGTTCAATTCGGAGGCTCTGCTCCTTGGCAAATGGAAGCAGCTGTTGGCAGTGTCCCCGAGCAGTGACATCCCCAGAGCATGGCTCCTGCACTGTGCTGCCTGAAAGAAGAAACCCTCACCTTGTGCTGAGTTACCCCCTCAGCAGCCTTGTTGTTCGATGCACACACACAAAGACAATAACCTGAGCCATTCTGGAGTTTATTTGAGTGCAGTCTCTCTCAGTTCCGTGCTCTGTGTGCATTCACTGCTCCTGGCTGGGCTCTAAACCCCCACTGCTGGCTCTGCTCCAGCCCAGGTGGAGTTTGAGGGGCTGCTCCTCAGTATCTGTAGAAATTGGTAGCACCTGGCACTTGAAATGCTCCTGCAGAGACCAGGTGATTGTTTTTAGAAAGCAAAGGAATGTTTGTCCCTCTCTCAGTAGGAACTAACTGTGTTAGCAACATCACAAATTATCTCTGGCGTGGTGATGTCTGTCAGAGGTGCCTGTGAATTAAAGAGCAAAACAACTGGAAATATATTTTTTACAAACACTACTTACCTTTTGTTTTTATTTTGATGCTGTCTTGGGTGTTGCATGGGTGGTAAAAGTGCACTACGTTTTGGGTCTTCTTTTCACGTTAAAGGGGAAAAAGGAAAACATTGAATTTAACTTAAAATTTTAAAAAATCTTCTAATACAAGGTCTGTCACTCCAGCAGAAGTTCAGGTTGGATCACAAGGAGATGGTAATTTATTATTATATTTATAATAATACTAAATATACATAGTTATATATTTATAATTATCATATTTGTCGTTTATTATGGACATTTCTCTAATGAAAGAATCCCAGGCTGTATT
>VZTG01004267.1:0-42610 GCA_013397845.1 Melanocharis versteri
AATGCAAAGAAAATTCTAAATGTGAAAGAATAAATATGTCAGCAATGGGGAAAAAGACACAGTGATGAAGTGGTATCGTTTTGAGCTATCCAGGTGGGTTTTTTCCTCTCCTTTCTCTTTTTCCATGAGAGCTCCCTTCTATTTTAATTTCATTACAGATAAACCACTGACTTCTGATTGGTCCCTAGGGCCTCTGCTAATTTTGTAACACACAAAACATGTCTCAAGCATTCCATGCATGTGATTGTTTTCAATCACAGTAAGTCACACACACATACGGTGGATTTTCCACCAAAACAGTTTTCCCACAGCACCTTCAATCACATGCACAGATTAGCAGAGCCTCTAGGGTCAATATTCTCTTGTTCTAATCTTGGTTAAGATGCCAGGTGTTTGGCACCATTCTCACAACCTTGCATTTGCTAACTCCAGTCAACTGGTACCTCTCCAGGTAAACCAGGACTGCTGGTAAACAAGTGGGGCAGACACATTCCTATTGGTGCTGGAAGTGACCAGCCTCAAACTTCCATCTTTGGGGTTTTTGCTTACTTGGAGAGCAAGGGTAGACACTGTCTGCTTCTTCTCCACTGCTTCCTTATATATACAGAGCTTTCTTGACATTCAGCAGTTAGAACAATTATGTAGTGAATTNATTCTAAATGATCACAAGCTTTCAAAATGTCTAACAGAGGGGAAGAAACTCTCACACTAAACGTGATAGCTCAGGTCACCGCATTCTTGTTTCTAGAAGGTCAACATGTTTGGCCATCTGTATCCCATAGACCAACCCACATATTGTGTGTGAACGGGCCAAGAGAAAACTTTCTGCATTTCATTAATCTCCAGTATTGTGGTTTTGATGCTGTAATCACTTACCACACCATTGGTTTGAAAAAGAGAATGCATAACAAGTTAGGCTTAAATAATATTTCTAGATATGAAAGAGTGCTCAATGCAGGCAGAAATAGAGAGGCAGCAGAGCATTACAGAAGAGGTCAGCAATCAGTTCAGACTTCTACGAGATGAAGTTTCTGTCAAAAGAGTGCAAATACATGCAGGCAGCAGCAATGTTTGCTATTGCGATGTGTCTTCAGAGACGCATCATAAAACGGTGCCCAGAGAGCTCTATATTCAAAGAAAATTCAAGTCCAAATTTGTAACCAAACACCAAAACTTGCTGGTTGGTCAACAAATAGAGTTCTGACACTAGAAAATGGCAGCTGGTATCAACTTGGGCAGCCAGGGCAGTGTTCAGCATGTGGCAGAGCTTCCCAGGGCTGGAGCTGCTGCCAGCTTGCTCTAACAGTAAACTGGTGGCCACGGGACCATTGTCTGGCTTGAGCTGAACCTCTGTGATGGTCACAGATAAACAAGGCCAGATAAACTTGGCAGTCACCACAGGACAGACCCATGATGTCCCTTGGAGCTGGTCAAGGTGGCACCAGAAGCAGGGCTGGGAGTCAGTGAGAGGGAAGCAAGGCATGGTAACATGGGGCACTGAAAAAAGCCCAAAACTGAGGAGGAACCTTGAACTTTGCTCATTTCCTGACAAGAACCCTGGGAAAATCCTACCTGTTCCAGCTATTTGCTGTGCTTCTTTTTGTCCATAAGGTAGTTTTGGGTGTAACAAAATGTTCAGTTTGAACAATTCTACAACTTTACCTGTTGCCCTTGCAGTAAGCTTGGTTTCTTCCATGAAATTTTTAAGGTCTAACCTGTTTCTACCTTTCTCAAATAATTTCCTTATTGGAATCTTCTAGCTTGTATCTTGGGGATGGGATGTAGAAAATTTCACTGAGATTTTTTTTTTAAATTACAACTTAGTTGCCTGAAGTTAGATTTTAAAATCAAGTGTGTTCTCCCAAGAAAAAGCATTTTTTTTCCCCAAGGTAGCAAGTACATAACTCACTAGTGCTGATGCATATGAAATGGAAGGCAGAAGATAATACACTTTCAACACAAACCTGGTGAGGGTTTTGGTATAAAGCTGATGTCATAAAAAAAAGACTAGAATCTATATTTTAATTTGGAGACTCAGAATCTGGGGGATGGTGTGCATATCAAAGACCATTGAACTTCTTGATTTACAAGACATGCAACGAAACATTAGGGGCTTGATTCACTTGCCTGATTGGAAACATTTATCCTGCTTGGAGATGACCCAGGTATCCTGTTTCATCTCTGAAATTGTCTCAATTTTCCATATTTGAGTCTAATGCAACTGTTTTAGATATTTAGGAGAACTGAAACAACACAGAAATATTCTTTTAGTCAATTGAATGGATCCCTGACTGAATCACATCCACTGTGACAAATCTTGCTGAAATTTGATCTATTGCAGTTTTACAATTTATTCTTTGCTTTTTATTTCAGGCAGATGGACAAGACATAGACTCATAAGAGTTGGAAAAGACCTCCAAGATCATCAAGTACAATCTTTGACTTAATACCACCATGGCCATTAAATCATACTATGACACACTTTGTAGCAGTTTGGCCATTTCACCTTTGTTATTTAGTTCCTTTCCAACAGAACTGGAGAACTTTTGGCTTCCAAGATCATCTGAGAGCCAGAGGTTCTGTTTTGCTAACAGAGTAAATCACAATATCCTCATTAACTCTCCTCTTCCCATAACTAACTATGTCCCCTCCAGCCTAGCCACCTTATTCCCCATATCCACTCATGGCATGAATAAAATGGATGTGATCTGCCAAAGAGGTAACACAAAAATACAGAAGGAAAAAGGGAAGAGAGCACATCCCTATTCCTACTTCTATAATCCATGAGGAAGGCAAGTAGAACGAAAGGGAGGCATTACCTTTCCCTATCTAATGTAATTATTTTTCTTCATTCATACATTCTGCCTTTTCTGTTCCTTTCAAAATTGTGGCCTGGAAAGAGGATATCGCTGTTTTAGTCAGCTGGGATAATCTGTTTTCTGCAGGCATTGGTAATATTTGGTGCTACTGACATTGAGCTTTAGCTTGTGTTTATACAGGAACATAAGCACTACAGTATTACTGATGTAAATAAGCATAGTGGAAGATACTAAACTTGTGATTATATGGAAATGTGTAAATCAACATATCTTAATTTCATGTTATTTATAGGAAAAATGTGAACTGATTTTGTAGCAGGGGATATAGCACTAACATTTGGAGTTGCATTTTGATATTACTTTAAAAATTGGATAATGATAGGACTTTTTCAGAATGAGAGAGATACAATGATCAAGATATATTGTTGATCTGGGATTTTATATCAGCATGTGTGTACATACATTTCAGCGATAAACAATTAAGAAAATCACAGCATTTTCCATAACAATCCATTATGTTCTGTATTAGCTCTTCCAGAATTATTAAACTGGTTGTTCTTAATGCACAGATGTTCTGAAACCGTTGCATGAAGTGAGACTTTTGTTTTTATCCTTTCCAATTTTTTTTTTTTTTGGAAGGAAAATTGAGTTCTCCAGAAAACTCATAGAACATTGATTAGTTGCTCTGGAGACCGAAATCCTGTAATTATCTTCAGAAAGGTAAAAGAGCTTCTGCACATTCCCTGTGATAGCAGGAGGCAGCATTGTAACAGCAGGACAATGTGCAGAGCCAGGAAGATAAATCACTGGAAAAGTTGGATGCCTAGCTAAAGGCACAGAACTAAAAGAGCAGGTTAAATGTCATTAGTTCATTAGCAAGTGAAGTTTGGATATGTGGGATGCACACAAATACCTGATATTTCATAGGCTTCACTTTCTGAGTAATGTTTTATTTTGCTAAACAAGTAAGAAAAAGAAAATTAATGAAGATATGCAAGTATTTCTACTAACACCTTGGTTTTAATGCACTATATTATTCTGTGTTAATATTTTATGTCTATAGACAAAATTAACCTGATTAACATGGTTTTGCCACTAACAAATTTTGTCAATACACGAACTTATTACTCTGCACTATAAGTAATGATTTTCTATAAAGATGCCTTCCTTTGGTCTTTCATTGTTTTGTAAGCAAAGAAAATGGAGAAACAAGAAAGTCAGAAAACATTTCAGGAGTTTTGACAGCAGTTTGAAAGTTTAAGAGATTTTATATTTAGAGGTGAAATCTAATACAAAACTCTTTCTAGTGCAGCTTATCCTTTTTTATATAGTACTTATTTCTATTTACTGCCCTTTACTGAACTAACTGTTGTTCTCTGAAGTCAGAAATTGTGTAAGGCTAGCAGAATTTGCCTAAACTAAGAACCCTATGTAATTTGTGTTTAATTTTCAGAATAGTAACAAAATTACAATTATCAATTTTCTTTGAATATAAGCACTGGGATTTAAAAATATCTCATGAAATATCTTCTTTGTGTTTTAATAGTGTTTTTATGTAATCTAGGTAATGTTATTTTAATTCCATTTTCCTCTCTCTTAGATTGGGCTGCAGACATTCTTCAACACTTACATTGGATGTAGGGAAAGAGTAATTTTCCTCTCCCTGCATTATCTTTCCTCCCCCCAGATTATTTTATACATTTTCCAGAATAAGAAGAGGCAAACAGAATTGAGGCCAGTTATTTAAAGAATACGTGCATCACATTTAGTAATTCTCTATAACATACTAAATTTAAAAAACAACCAATCAAGCCAAGAAAAACCTCCGTACTTTTATGTTCTGCTAATTTTAGCTGTACACAGCCCATACTTTTTCTGCAAAAGACAGAGTAGTAAACTTGGTGTTAAAAGGTGTGAGCTACAAAAATGTAAACATTATAGATGATTGTTCTATATTTATTTACACTGGTAACAGCTACCACTACTTCCTAAAAAGCTTTCTATTTTCTGAAATGAATTTGCTTATTGTTCATAAACTCTTTCTATTTTCATCATTGAAACAATATGACTGCTTCATAGAGGGGCTTCGTAAGACCTCCCAGAGTTATATGATTTACCAGCTATGCCTAATGTTCAAAAAGCCCATAAAAGTTATGTTTAAAGAGTGAAACCCTTCCAGAGGTTACACAATGATGCAGCCAATTGTCTTTATCATGCAGAATACTACATTGGATTATTTGTTTAGGCTTATTCAATTTAGTCACAGTACTGGTTATTAAAAACAAAAAAAAAAATCATAGCATAGAACAAACTAGAATTTAAACATGCTTTTTCCTTGAAAGACTTGGAATGTTGATCACTTTGTTTGACCTTCTTGATGGCTAAATTTGCCTTTATTTCAAATTAAATGGCTTTTAAATCAGATAAATTCAACTTCCCAAGAAACTAATGATACTTCTCGAACTGTTGCTTGAGTAAAATGTTTGAAACACATACATCATCTTTCAGTCTTAAAAGAAAATTTTTTGCTGAACACAGAGGTGTTGAACTTCTCTGAGCAAGAAAGCCAAGTAAGATTCTTCAGAAGGCTGAACAACATTTCCCATAGATGTCAAATATATGATTTAAGAATTAACCCTCTCAGATTTCCTGGAGTGTTTTCAGGCAGTGCATCAAATTCCTAGTAGACTGTCAGGAGAATGGATGGTAGTAGCAGACACATCATTCAATATGTATTCAGCAATGGAGTGTCTGTCCTTAGAGCTGTTCTTTGTGGTACTGCTGGTTGTGTTTGAGAGAAAATGTTGATGAATGTTTTGCCTGGCTCTAGAAATGCCCTGCAGATTCTTCATATGTGGGTTTTCAACATACCTGTTTTGGTTTTCACATCAATACCCACACATTTCCCAAAAGTATTGATAGGATCCCGCACTTATGAGTAGTCCTCTACAATACTGTTTTGATTCAGAAAAGTAATCTAATTCTGCACAGGTTTGCAGATACCGGTCTGCATAAATATCTATGCATAAACTGGGGAAAAAAAAAGAAGATGAGAGTAAAATGAGACAGTAGGCCCATTAATAGATGAGATCAATGAGAATTGTGGAATTATTGATTTACTTTGTACAACAGTCTCTAAGGTAAACAAATTAAGGGAAGAAGTAGGGGGAGAGAAATATCTAAGCATGGGACAATAATGCAAAAATAAATACAAAGATGGGAGGATGACTCTGGTAATTGCTGATCAGACCTGCATGACAGCCAAAACCAGTAGAAGTATTCCACTCATAAAATTGAATTGGATTGAGTATTATTATTAATAGTAGCCATAGCAGTAATAGAGCCTTGTATACACACAGTCATAAACAAGTGACCTTTTGAAATAATGGGGTAGGAGACATCATCTTAAATCATCATATGCCTATTTATTAAAGTATTTCACAGAATAATTTGGAAAATTTTCCCATATAAAAAACCCCACACATCCAAATCTAAGTTACTTGTAAGCACTAGGAATTGCTGTGAAGATAATTTGTTACTCAGATTAGCTCCTCTGAGAACATGAGCCAGGAACAGAGCCAATTTATTTTAACGTAAAGAATTCAACTAAATGGCAGCAATTAAGGATCATGTTGCAACTTTTACTCCTATAGTCCATCTGAGACAGAAAAGATGAATTGTTAGGTAAAGCCTGTGCATTGTATTTTGATAAGATCTGTGAAAAGTTTTGGAATTAGAACGTCTAGCTTCTGTATTTTTTATACACACCTCATCTTTTATACATATCACAGAATCAAAGACTTTTGTCTTTTAACTTCAACTTTCTTCTCTCAGCTTTTTTACTTTCACTATGTTTTTTCCTGAAATTTCTTCTTTTGGAAGTAATAGTCCCTGACAGACTGGAATTTCTATGAGACTCTGAAAGTGTTTAGACAAAATCTAATTAAAATGTTCTTAAATATACCTAAATGTTTCATATTTATGCACATTATAATCATCATAATAAAACATCTTAGTGTTTAGCAGAGTATGCAAAAGTATAAGAAAAATATATTCTAAATGCACTTAACAGAAGTACTTCTTAATGTGTACACAAAAGAAATGTTGATGTCACGTTACTAATATTTAAAGAAAGAAGGAAAACATGATCTTCAAGAGGAAGTTTGAGGCTGGAAATTCCGAGGCAGTAGCAGAGCCATCCTGGCAGGACATCGGACCCTGAGCTTGGAGAGCGAAAGTCCAGCATTTCTTCTTTTATTTTTTTTTATTTTTTTCTCCTAAGGGAGGCCAGAAGAGATCAGGTGCAGAAGTCAGGAATCCCAGTGCTCATTATTTTGGTCCTGTTTCTTTTACAGCATTGATCTATTTTGACCTAAAAATGTTTTCTATTCTTAATAGAAATGAAGTTTTCAGTTTTTCCAAAATAGATTACATGAGATGCTACAAGTCAGACCTAAGTGGTGTTCTCAGGTACATTTCACAGAAGCATAGAATCACAGAATATCCTGAGTTAGAAGGGACCCATCAGGATGATTGATTCCAACCCAGAGCCCTGCACAGCACCATCCCAAAGAGACACACTATGTGCCTGAGAGCTCTGTCAAACTTGGTGCTGTGACCACTTCTCTGGGGAGCTGTTCCAGTGCCCAACCACCCTCTGGCTGAAGAACCTTTTCCTGATGTCCAACCTAAACCTCCCCTGACTCAGCTTCATGCCGTTGCCCCAAGTCCTGTTATTGGTCACAAGAGTGAAGACATTTGTGAAACTCCAGGCTCAGTTTGGAAAGGCAAATTAAGAAGTGAGGGGTTGCATTGCAAATGGAAGGTTTGTCTTTAGTGTTTTTGTCATCTAGGTTGGCAGATATGGTATTTTTCATCCTGGAAATTCTCAGTGTTCAGCAATAAATTCAACTTGAGTTTTTCAAGTTCCTAACAAATTATTTGTTCTATGGGGTGTCTTTTCTTCATCCATTAGTCAACTATTTTCTCAAAATATGTCAGAAATTTATATCTGTGGCATCAGTACTCCTCTAAGAAACTGAATTGGATTTGAAATTTCCAAAGTTTTAAAAATCAGAAGTGAAAACTGAATGCAAAGTTCCTCAGATAATACATACATACACACGCACACCGTATATGCATAACTGTGGTTTCTGTAAGAATCCTGATTTAAAGGTGATTTTTGCTAATTTATGCATTCAGTATGCATATATACTTTATTTTATTTAAATTTATCGATTAATAAATTTGGACAAGCAAAAGGCGGAAGCAATATATTCATCATTATGTTCACATCAAATGTAAGATAAAAAAAAAATAGATTTATCTCAGCACAGAAGCTCTTCAAATCCCATAATTGCTGTACAAACCCCACTTATTTTAAGGTAATCGCAGTTTTCAAATACAAGTCAGATATAACCAGTGCATCTAAATACATGTGAGTCTTCAGAGAGCCTATAATTAACTTTGAGAGCTGAGCATGCCTCACAATCCTAGTAGGTGATATTATCAGGATTCTCTGCTCCTGTTCAAAAATTTGGCAGCAGCTCCCAGAAAATGGACTTCGAGGATGTGGAAAGGTAGGACACTTGCCAATTAACCAAGATGATACAGGCTGGCTGCTGACCTCTCTTAGATGGGAGGGTTCTGATTGCACAGAGGGCAAAGGGAATCACTGATGACGTGCAGTTTCTCATACCTGGGGATATACAGACAGCTATTGCTGTATTTTCTGCTACTCTCCTAGAGTGAATAGCTGTTATAAAATAAAATTGTAGGGTTTTGAGTGTTGGAAGGCCCTAATCAGACCTTCAGTTTTCAGGCTCTGGGGCTAGACTCATCTTTTTAGCCAAAGAAAACTGGGGGTTTCAGAGCATCACAGAAGATAGAGGGAACGTGTCTCTTAGAATCATCAATTTGTTTGGGTTTTTTGCTTTTGTTGTTGTTGTTATTTTTGCCAATGATCCCTATCAGGTACAATATGCAAACAAAGAGGAGTTTTGGGAAAATATTATCACCGTTCATTATAATCACTTTCTATGGCCTGTTCTGATATAATTTTATCTCAGATATAATCTCAGATATAATTTTATCTGTGTCCAAAAAGGTTAAATGGAAGAGTAAGTTTTAATTTTCCTATTGCACTTTCCATTGAATCCAAATTCAAGGAGCCAAGTCATTTCTGAAAAGGAAATGGTTGGAGTACTGGCTAAATCTAAAGTAGTAGTCATTGGAAAAAAAATCAATATGATGCAGTATAATTCATAATTAGTTAATTAGATCTAAATTCATGTCAACATAAAGAAAAGGGAAACCTTGCATAATTTTTATTTCTCCATCCACAATTAAGGCTGTTAACATGAATTTATCAAGTGTTTATGAATTGTATGACTTGTCCAATTTTTTTATTATATCTTAATTTATAAATTTAATCTTTCATCTTTAACTGTAGCTCTTACTTCTTAAAATAACTGTAGGAAGAATTTCATTCCAGACAGCAAGAAACACGTTGTTTTATGAACATGAATTTACTTTAAGAGGTAGAGGAGGTGAATAAAATAACCCAACGACCTTCAAGAATTTTTTATCATATTGCTGAATTATAATGAATTGTTCGTAGAGCCTAAGAGAGTAACAGACTGAATAGTGAAAAAGGTATAAAACTTGATTATATTCTCAATTAATTCAGGCTTCACCTTGAAGGATATTGTTTTACAACAAAAAGTACTTCTTATGGTTAGATTATTCAAGACATCCTTAATTGAATATAGAAAAAAAAATAATAGCTCATATAATATTTTCCCCTGCCATTTCCTTGAACTACAGCTCAACCTAAAAGTCTGTTAGGATTTTAAAAGCAAATAAACAGTATGTGACAGTACAGGAAACATCTTGGAGAGTGTTAATGGGTAAAATTGGTGCATTTTTTTACTCACAAAAGGGATTGTATGCAGAGTTACACAAAATTTTTCTCTCCTGTGCACTTAAAATTCAAATCTTTAAACTGCATTTATACATTTAAATGTGAATCCCTGAAGCAAGTGGTGTTCCCTTTGGCATTATAAAGGCTTTATGGTTCTAAGCTCCTCATTAAATAAGATCAACTGTAGATCAAAAGTCATCTGATACCAGCAGCACCAGAGTCATAGAAATGGTCTTGATATTACGAAGGGAAAAGTGCTTTGAAAGGAAAAGTAAACACAACACATGGCACGAAAAGGAGTAATTAATACTTAATGAAGATTCACAGGTCTTTAGGGAGACACGAGAATCTTGATGTTCAAAATTTCCTAGAATTCAGAATGAAAAGAACAATACCATATTTTTCCTCCTGTATCAACAATGAATAAAAACAATTCAAAACAGTTTTAATAACATTTCAAAATAGTATACTTCTGTTTGTAGCTAGTTACTTAATACATACAGACCCAAATTTAGCATGTCTGCATTAGTAGAGTCACTGCTTCATTTATTTACTTGTTTTAAGGGGGAAAAACACTCTGAAAAGATCTATTTTGAAAAGCAAATCAAAATTATTCTCCAACATAATGAAATGTTATGTCAGCCTGAAAGAATTGATCTCAAATCATTGTAGCTGTGCAGCTGAATTAGTATGGAACTAGTTTTGTTAGGTAACTGACTCCAAAGCAGATTGTCTGTAGAAAACACCAGTGTTATATGAAGAAAGTATTTAAAAGGAGAAATAAAAAAATATATCCTCTAAAGATATATTGAATGACTGCAAATATGGTGCTGCTAATAATGAGAATATCAGTGCATGTTTAGTATGCAGATAAACAACTAAAATTGCATTCAGGATGCATGATAGAGTAGAATAAGCAATAGAAGAGTGTGTGATAAAACACATAAATAACTTACTGGGCAGAACTGTGGTGTGACAGCTGGTTTTGTCAGCAGCTGCTGAGAGCCATGATGCCAAGCTATCACACTGCCCTGATAGCCAAGCAAGCAGAATGTCTCCAGGGTCAGGTCCAGTTTCTGCCCAGGCAAGGAGTGTCTGGCCTGGGGGAGGCATGACAGGGAACAAGCTATGGGTCAAGGTGAGAGACTGGAATGGCAAGGGTTAATGACTCAAGCAATCAGCCATTTGCAAAAGCAGCAGGTGCTTTGCTGAGGCCAGGTTTGCACACACACACACCCAAATCAAGGGGAGGAGGAGAGTTTTTGAGTGTGTGCAGATTCTGATCTGTGTAAGAACAGGCCAGATGAAGACCTCCACCACAGAGGGTGACTTCAACAAATCTTTGAGTAGCAAAATGCTGGGTTTCCAGTCGGGTGAGGCTGATAAGAAGCAGATCCAGGAGGTGGGATAATGCTTTCCATCATGCTAATGTCCTCCTTTACACAACTGGCTCAGGTATAAAACCTCCCCCCTACACACCCCTCCAGGAAAGGTGCCCAGGCATTCACATTTACACACAGGCTTGAAGGTATTCATCGCGTCAGGTGAGATATAGATGGCTCAACTATGCTGGCTGCTGTGAGAGGCAGCTGTCATGTCTTAGAAGGTGTCATAAACCATCAAAGACCACCAAAATACCCCCTGAGTCATTTCTGGGGCCATTCACCAGAGGACTGCACATGATCCGGTGTTATATCAAATATTGTAAACCCCCTCTGCCCCAAGGGAGGAACCTGGGTGTTCCCACCTGAACACATTGAACGTTATGTTGTATGAGCTTCTCCCACCCATGTTGGACCAGGAATGAGACCAATATTTTGAACATAGGACATAGAAATTGTAACAACCAAGTCTCATTGCTGGATCCATGGGTGATGATGTTTTCCCCTCTGCTATCTATTCTTAACCTTTCTCTCCTTTTTTATTTTTTCCTTATATGTTTTTTTAAGTGATATCCTTATACTTTTATATTTTTTCATTTCTATAGATAATAACAAAAATGGCTACATACATTCTTTGCTTTGCAACCAAATTGTTCTAAAATAAAGCTGCCATAGATATATTTAAACACCAGTCATCCAGTGTCATTTTACACTAATCTGCCCCAAGGGATCTATTAACAAGAACCTCAATTACCCTGCCTTCAGGGGTGGGTTATAACAGTCAGACATGACAGCTCATCACTGAGCAGCTGCACCTTTGGGTTTCGGTGGGGCCTGGCAGTATTGGAGTGAGGAACACAGTGGAGAGCAAAAGGAGACAACAAAGAGTAATCAGCACAACAGATTTTGTCGACTATAAGCACAATTCTCTGTCCCTTCCTTTGATCTCTGTTGTAAATATAAGTCGATGGTATCATTCTCACCTTTAACCCGTCTTTTGAATGCAAAGAGGTCTTATCAGGTGTGTTAAATAGGTTCTGCATAATGCTTATGGAAAGCTTTGTCCTGCCTGGCAATTGTTTTAGATTCGGCTCCAAAGCTGCAGATCACATCATATTTGGCACACAGCCTTGTGTTTTGCATGTCCTAGCTGAACTTTGCTTGAAACTGAGTAAGGGTCACCTCCCCAGATGACCACCAGAGACCCCCAAAGAGGCGCACACAGGTGCAGTGACAAGTATTGAATAAGGTTCCACAAGCTAGATGACTAGGTAGGTGGTAACTCTGTATTAGGTGGGTATATGTAAATTTTAGTGTATAAATTCTTTTGCTTTTACTCTCTGGTGTGCTTGATTTGTGGAAAACTTCCACCTTGCACCCTGCACAGCACAAACAATGTCTCCTTTTTAAACCTGACTCTTTTCTGCGTTTAAAGTGTTCCTAAAAATTTGGCGACAATTTGATTAGGGATGTGCAAAGAAAGTAGAATTTAATTTGCAAGTCCTTAACTTTAAAATATTCTTACATATTTAAATCAGGAGATACTACAAAATTCCTTGTTGATTTTCCCCAGCTCTTCTGTAATAAGAAAAGAATTATTATTATAGATAATTTCTACTTCAGGAATTTTTTTACATTACTGGAAATAATGTATCTGCTAGATATGTTACTACTGTGCAGTGCAACTCTATACCAGGACAAGCATATACCCGACCTGTATCTATAATTCTAAAGCTAGACTCTCATTTATCAGTTAATATGAAACCAGAACACTGTCATACATCAGTAATATACTTATCATATTTATGGTAAGAAAAATGATGTTGGAATGTAAAAGCTTTATCACTCTATTATTGATTTAAATTAGCCTGAAAAAGTGCTTTAGAGTCCATTATTCTTCCACTGCCTGCTCTCAGACTACATCATCAGAACATCAGCTGATAGTGTTCAATGGCAGTAAAAAAAAAATAATAATCAAGTTTTCAGTGGCTGTGACTGAACTACCTTCTCATGTGTAGTCCCTTGCTAACAGAGGTCTATTAAAAGAACAGCTTGCAAAATTCTGTGCTGCATCTATACAACCAGTTTTCTGACTTGTGGAATAAAACCACAATTTTAAATTCACCTACCTGTAACTCCACTGAGCCACAACTTTACATTAAAGTTAGAATTTATGTAAGTTTGTTTTCTTTCAACTTAAAATACAAAAAATACTCATATTGCCACAGAAAGTACATGATCAACTCTCCCTCAATTTTCCCAAGTGAAGTAACTTTCCAAGTGAGGTCCTCAGATGGCTAAAAACTATATTATTACATTTGAGGAGTTAATCCAATTTCTTTTAGCCTAATCTAGAATAACATTTTCAGCTTTTCCAAAAAGTATAGCACCTCTTCAATATACCTCAGGTGAAGCAAGTGAATTTGCCAATTCTATTTTAAACACACCATCTGCGACATTTCAGTTGCAAATGTTGGCAGTATACTGACACCACATTACTAAAGTGAATGAGACCTGACATATGGAAAAATCCCAGGTTTCTGTTCCCGCTAATATATACATATATAAATAAATATATATGTAAATTGGCTCTCATTCAGAATTTTTTTCTTTGGAAAATATCAATGCTACTACTAATAGCAATGGTGTAGACTGCATTAGTATTTTAATACCTGTTTAAGATCTTGTGATCTTGTCAGAAATTAAAGGAAGAGATCTTGCTGAGTAATGATTCTTGGCATGGTAGAGTAAACCATCTATATTCCTTTCTCGACTCGTGCTGTCAGCAGCAAAAGTTTAACATGGTCAGGATTTTGTGACAATAAACTGATAGTGCTTGGACTCCTGAAAAGTTGAAAGAAAAGCAAATATTTGGAGATGAAGGAGTCTGCCTTAAAACTGTGTGCAAGAATGTGACATGGGCAAGTAAGATAACTTCCTAAATATGATTTTTTTGTCATCTGATCCCTTACATTACCTATAAAATATTTATAATTCTGATAGCTAATAAAATTAAATGATTATACAGCTCTTCATGTCACTTTACTAATATAACTAAGTTAAAGCCAAACCATAGCTTCCTTGAAAATTTAGAAAGAAATTTGTAATTTTGCAGATTCTCCCAACATTTTTGCATAGTAATTCACCTTACAAGCTCACCTTTTTTTAGAAATAAGATATTTCTTTTCTTTCTGAGTAAAGGCAACGTGATTCTTCACAAAAGAGACATTTCCAGCATTCCTGAGCACCAGTCCAAGCCTATTTAAGAGAACAAATACAGTGATATGCACTTTTTTTGGGGGGGAGGGGCAGGGGGCATTTAGCTGTATAACCAAACAGTACAATATATGATTATCAGAAGCTTTGTCACAGTAATATCCTGTTCATTCTAGAAAAATTCCTTCCACTTTTTATAGATGACTCCTACATTTCTGAGGTCTTTTAAGGCAGAAGATGGCTCTGGGGCAAAGTTTGTGTGCACAACAGCAGAGGTGGAGAAGCAGTTTAATAATCCACAGCAAAAAGAATTATAGAATCATGTGGGCTAGAAAAGACCACCAAGATCATTAAGTCCAACTGTTAACCATTAACCAAGTTCAACACCAAATTATGTTACTAAGCACTACACCTACGTATCTTTCAAACACCTCCAGTGATGGTGGCTCATCTACTTCTCTGGGCAGCCTCTTCCAATGCTCTACAGGGCTTTTGGTGAAGCATTTTTTCCTAACATCCAATCTAAACCTCCCTTGGCACAATTTGAGGCTGTTTCCTCTGGTCCTGCTGTTTGTTACTAGGAAGAAGAGACCAATCCCCCCACCTCCAGAACCTCCATTCAGGTAATCGTAGAGAGCGATACAGTCTTCACCCAGCCTCCTCCTCCCCAGACCAAACACCACCAGTTCCCTCAGCCACTCCTCTTAAGACTTGTTCTTGGTCCTGTCCTCCCATATACAGCTCTCTGTCCATCCTCCTGCTGGTGCTTACACTCATGGACACGTGAATTCACCTTCAGAGGCAAAGGACCAGGGTGAAAGATGTAGAGTGTTGGGCTACCCCAGGAAGTTTCCAGACTCATTTGTGCTGGCAACCTTCTAGTCAATTGTCCTTCATCTATTCCCCAGACCATGGAGACAGCACTTTGTTCTCTCCCACTGGCATGCTCATATGAATTTTCAGTCAAACATTATTTCTAGCTTTTTCCGTACATCCCTATCTTCTAATGTAGATATGGAATAGAGTTTCTATTGTTCTATTTTTCTAATAGGATAAATAAAATATATATCCTAGGAATCTGTCTGTTCCTGTTAGGTCCTCAATAATTTCCTATCATCTTTCACTCCCCACTGCCACACTGGCTTGTAGCCCTGCTAAATGTGAGCGTTTGCTTCGTACTCTGTTAGTAAGTTGGTGAGTACAGACCCTAAACCTCAGAACAATGTTGTGCCTGCTTTGTTCCAGTTGCTATGACAATCAGTGCTGCAATCATTGCTTTATATTTTCAATGAGAACACAATTCACCTCCTTGTACTTTCATTGGAATTTGTTCCAGCTCCATACCAGATGTAATACTAACAAAACTAAACAGAACAAACAAACAACAGAGACAGAAACATCTTGATATTAGGTCTGCACTAACTCTGGCTTTTAACTGATTAAATTTATTGACTTTTAAAAGACGTCTGTGCTATGCCACTCTATTCTTCATGAATTGTAGATTTTAACAGGCTTCCTTTTATATTAACCTAAAAATACAGGGAAAATACAAAATAATTTCCTAATAATTATGCCTACCAGAAGTATCACAATTCCCTGGTTAGTCCCTGCAGCTGTCTCTATTCTTTGTTGTTGTTGTTGTTGTTGTTTTTTGTTTTGTTTTGTTTTTTTTGTTAAGCTCATCAGTTTTAACCAACGTGAGAAAAGGTGTAGAAGTCACAGTATGTTTGGGAACAGTGTATGAGTGACTCTATATATTCATAAAAAACCATAATGTATCTAATAATTTCTTGGTGTTTAATTAAGTGACAAAATTTTGGTAATGCTGGGAGCTGCAGGGATGGCCTTCGTGAGCAGAAGCCAGGGACTGCTCTGTGCTGGACAGTCAGTTCCATATGGCTCCAAAATGGGACTCACTGCAGGACACAGCTGAGCTTGGCAGAGGAGTTTGTGGTGTCTCTTGGAGATTTAATGTAAGACATGACAAAAAACACTGCACAGCGAGGAAGAGGACAAAGTGGAGCAAACTCTCCTGCTAACACTGAGGTTAGAGAAGGAGGAGGAGGAGACGCTTCAGGTGCTCAAGCAGAGACCACAGTGGAGCAAATATCCGCACTACAGAGCGTGGAGAATCCCACACTGGAGCAGGTAGATAAGTCCTAAAGGAAACTGCAGCCTGGCAGTCCCCACATTGGAGCAGAAAAGGACTGCAGCCTATGAAGAGGGTGCATGCTGCAGCAGAGGAAAAGGTCTGAGAAGGAAGTAGCTGAAAGGAGCTATTACAGACTGGCTGTAGCCCTCACTCCCTCTGTGTTGCTTGGGGGGAAGGGAGATCATGTTGTTATGTCTTCATTTCTCTCTAACTCTCTTTTTAACTGGTAATAAACTAAATTTTACCCATGTCAAACCTGTTTCGCCCATGATAGGAATTTGTAAGGGATGTCCCGATGTCCCTGTCTTTATCTTGGCCCATGAGCTATTCCACCCAATTTCCAGGGAACTCCAACTGAGAAGGGGGTTAAGAGTTGCTGGGTGCACATCTGGCAATCAGCCAAGGTCAACCTATGACAGTTATAAACGTTATTAAACAGATAAACCTCAAAAACCCAGTAGAGTACTTTAAATCAAAATGTCAACACTTGGATTTGAAACATCCTAAAACGTTACTCTTCTTTAAAGTCATAGAATGGAGAAACATTTTTTTGCTCTATTATTCTTAAAGGGTTCCTAGAGAAATTCACAGAAAATGTGGTGCTGTTGGATCCAGTCTTTTGGATCAAAGAATCCTTTCATCTGAACAGTAATAACACCATTGATTCTTTATTTTCTAAAGCTTCCTCAGTGAATCCACGAGTACTGGCAGCAGTTGGGGCTTGGATGTGGCAGGTGGGAGGAAGCTGCAGGATGTGCTTACCCAGCCGAGCAGCCTCCTGTGGGCTGTAGTGTGTGCACCTGCTGTGACCTGATCTTAGTGTAAACTGAAACAACCATCCACCCCTTCAGATCTTTTTCAGTCAGCCCGTTTTTATAATACTTTTAGAAATGGGTTCAGGGCCAGAGGTGATCTCAAATCTCTCCTGTTCCTGTCTGAAATAAAAGATCTGCAAACTCTTTATCTAAAATCCCCCTAAGAAGTAGTCCATTGAAATAATCAGAGTAAGGGAGTGCTGGGTATATCATTAAAATGCCTAATAGGAGAGCAGCAGAACTGCCTTTTCTCTATCAACAGCAACCTCTCTTCAGTCCTTGGTCTTTGTTGGGTGCAGATGCCAATTTCCAGGATGTCTTACATGACAAGACACTACTCCCAAAGTGCAAGGACCTTGAATATCTAGACAATAGCCTCACAGCTAAAGGTACACAGCTGCAAGCCAAAGAAACAGTTGTAACACGCTTCCTGGAAAAAAACCATCTCTGCTACAATCACTCTACTCATGCTTTTAGGGGCAAATTATATTTATGGGAAATTTCTGTAAAGATTAGCAGAGAACACAAATCTCTCCTGAGACTTTTAACTCTTTATAAATTTTTATAATAAGAATTACATGCACAACATTTTTGAACAAATAAAATCCTCTTTTTAAGGAAAATAGTATTTCTGTAAATTTATGCTGTTTCCTTGTTACATCCTGTGGATTTTTCCATAAAGTTATCTGGTGTACAAGCAGAAGGTCTATACTTCGGTAATAAATGGAAAAAGAACCTTATATTCAGTTACTAGCAGTATATACACATATATAAAAATTCCATGTGCTTATCTGATGTTACAACAGCACTAGCAAATCTGATAGTCCCAGTAGTTTGTATCTATCCCAGAAATAATAAACTTTCAGTTCTGCAGAGAAAATCAGTACCTGCATAGAATATCAGCAGCATTGTGATGGCTCACTACACAATCTGAAAAAGCTTCAGTTTTCCCACTTCGTCAAGCTGCTTCCAACAATTGATCAGCACCACTTTCACCTTCTCTGAACTGGTTTTTTTTCAATCTATATTCTGTCAAGGGTTGCAGTGATGGGAAAAATTGCTGAATGCATCTTGTTTGTGTTTGTTCTAGAAGATGGATCACTATGAACTATTGTAAAATGGAAAGGGTAAACAAGAGGTCTACACTGTCTATGGGAAAAAACACAGCTTTTTATCTATATCAGTCACAGAGGAAATTATTAAGGAACTAAGGAAAATAAAAAGTAGCTTTTTTTCCAAAAGATTTCAAATGTAATTTAGAGGGGATAAAATACTACACAGCAATGTAGAATCTAGATATTCCGTCTATTGCCATCCTGTAGCAGAGATGTCAAACAAAAATTAAAAACACTTTTTTGAGCTATTTTGTGTCCTTTCAAATAAAATTCTTATAAATCTTATGAAAGAAATTTGACTTTTGTCCCTGATAATGATGAAATACATCATGTGTATATTATATTTTTTGTTCAAATTCAGCACTTTGCCTTTGTATTCTCTTATTTAAGATGAAAAATAAAGATGAGTTTAAAAACTGTATCCTTTCCCCTGAAGGCTTTATTTCTTGAGATTTTTTTCTTCCTGTGGCAAAATACAATGTTGTTTTCTCTGATTAAGTGTTTTATTGTTTTTCTGACCGTTAAAAGTTGTTATGTACTGTGCCTTCATGGTACAAATGTAAGCATTCACACGACCACTTCTGTTATGGTCTATAAGTCCCATTAAGTGGAGGGAAGTGGATTCACTGACCTCAAAGGGCAACTTCAGTCCTAGGGTTTTTAATTTTCTTCCTTCCAGTTCTGAAACACAAAATGAGAAAAGAGTTGAGCTAATGTAACTGAACACACAATTGTTGAATGTAGTAGCTGACACAGTCAGGTCAAGGAAGGAATGAGAAATGCCACCTGACTGGTCTGAGGAGCCAACAGAGGAGGGATGGGACTGAGAATGTCCTTGCATGGTGACAATGACAGAGCTGGGACTGAGCAGCAGCAACACAGCACCAGCAGGGCATTAGGAAGGCAGGAAGAGGGTCAGAATCAGTGACGAGTTGAAAGAGTGTCACATTATCAGTCTCTGTCTGTGTTGCAGCATTGATCCATGCCTGCAATGCCTCACACATCCAGGGTACTTGCAAAAAGCTGAATTAGTTGCCCTTATCACGGATGCAGAGATTCCCTGTATAAATGCAGGATAGCTACATTATACTAAGAAATACAGCTGAAAAATAACCTTCTGAGCAGGAATAAGTTATTGTTTCATCAGCATTCAGTACCACAGCAGCAGCTCAGAGTAGGTGAAAACCAAACAGAGGAACAAAGAGGTTTAGAAGAGTAGATAAAAGGAGAGCAATGAAAGAAAAAACATTGCACTTAATTTTCTCAGGGAAAGGTAGAGGGCAGGGGCAGAGCTGGAGGCTTTGTACTCATGGGATCTTCCTTCCAGCACCATATGCGTTACAGATGAGCAGATAATCTGGAGATCTATTTTCTTATTGATAATGGATGAACACAGGGATCTTATTTCTGTCTCTGATATCTGGAGTACTGTAATCATGCTATAACCTATGCAACCGGTTTTCTTGAATGCTTATATTTCTTCTCTGTTTAAGGTATTTTTGGAAATGTGAACTTATAACTAGAACTCAGTTATTTTATTTGGACGTTAGCATATAACTGACCAAAAAAATTACAGTACAGCAAAATTTGTGTTTAAGTATGATGGCTGTCACTCACAAATCTGACTAGTGAAAGGACCTCCTTCACCTGAACTTTTGGCAGAAGCACACAAAGGAAAGAAAAATGCTCTACAAAGAAATGTTGATTTCTGGAAAAGATTTGTGTGTCATATTTTACAGGAAGGGAAAGATCACTTTTACAAGCCTTTTAAAAATATATTTTAATTGAATTGTACAATTAAACAATTTGGGTTTCTATATAGAAGGAAGATGAGAAAAACCACTCACCGTTCCCAGGAGAAAATTCTATATTAGGCTTTATAATGTGTCTGACAGCTGTTTTTCTACGTGCCTGAACTGACTTATGTGCACACAGCAGTTTGATATACATAGTCTGCAACATATGCCTGACCCTGCTGTATTTAATAGGCAGTTATGGTGTCTGTAGATATGATGGTAAAACCTGGAGATACCAAGTCTTTCAGGAGATCTCAAGCATCAATGAATGACTAGCAAAAGCACCTCCATGAGAGAGTTTGAATACTGATCTTTTCCATGGTTTAGCCTTAATAACAACAACAAACAGGTGTGTTCCAGTCTAAAAAAAGAGGATTGCAATATCTTGGCATAGCACAGTCTCAGTAGCGTAAGTAACATAATAAACAACCACACATGTTTGTCATTGGCAGCCTCCAAAGAACTGAGCTCAGAATCTAGGTGCTCCCAAAGAAAATATTCAGCCCAGTTATCTAAAATGGCTTATCTATCTATCTATCTATCTGTTTGAAACACCATGTATAGGACTTAGCGGTACCAAATAATAATAATAACAATAACAATAATACCCATATAAATGACACAATTTCTTGTATAAATATTCAGATTTATATTTTTATTATGGAATAACTTGTGGACAAGAGAAAAAGAAAAGTTTTCATCTGTATATGGAGACAGGTGGATTTTGTCCCTCTAGCAAAAGCTACCCCTGTTCATGTCAGGAAAATTGGACAAGATGACCTTTAAAGGTCCGTTCCAAATCAAACCACTATGTGATTTTGTGATTTTATAGATGATTCTATATCGTGTGCTGTCTATAGCACAAAAGAAGTGCCATTCTGCCTATGGGTAGAGCACTACATAGGTCACCACATACATGCCAGAAATGTTGATAACTACTTGTTTCTTTCTGGTTTAATTTTAATTGTTATGTTACGTTCTACAAGTTAACTGAAACTGAGACGAATAAATTTAATATCTTGAACACCAAGAACTTCCTAAATAGCTAATCTAAATGGGTGAAAATATTTCAAGTGAAAAAAAAAAATTGCCTTTAATAATGTATTTAAGTTCCTATAAGCTTAATTGTTAAGCAAAAATGTCATATGTCATAAATTAATACAACATAGAATCTAGCTAAAAAGGAGTACCAATAGGAAGTGGTAGACCTTAACGAGGCAAAAAAGTCCTCCAAAACAGTACACAAGTATCACTTTAATTCTACCTGGAGGCCCTAATACAATAATAGGAAAGAAAAAGGAGAGAATCACAGAATCACAGAATCCTAGGTTGGAAGAGACCTTCAAGATCATCGAGTCCGACCCACGCCCTAACCTCAACTAAACCATGGCACCAAGCGCCACATCCAATCTCTTTTTGAACATATCCAGGGATGGTGACTCCACCACCTCCCTGAGTAGACCATTCCAGTACTTTATCACTCTTTCTGTGAAAAACCTTTTCCTAATATCCAACCTATATTTTCCTTGGCGCAGATTAAGACTTGAGGCGAGAGAGCTTGAAAGAGAAAGCAGCCAGCAGCTCTCAGACTTTGGTTTGCTATTATGTTTCTCTCTTTTCAAGAAGACAGAAGATAGTTCTAAATTACTATTTCCTTCCCTCTAAAATCTCAGGCACTGATTTTTGTCTCTTGAGTCTTTAAGGTCTTAATAATTTCTGACAGTTTTGACATCAAAACTTCCAAAAATTTTGACCTGTATGTTCCTTAGGAGAAAATCTGGAATGTCTGGAAATGTTGGGTAGGTTTTAAGGACAAAATATTGAAATTTTAAGAAATGTAAAGTACGTTTCTTTGTTGTAACTTGAGTCTCACACATACTGATTACTGTTTCAGTCCTCTGACTGTATCACAATATAAATTCACAAATGAGTACGATGTAACCTGAATTTAACTTCACTCACCTGTGTCTGTGTGTCTGTGCAGATGTCTATGTATAAACACAGATTACCTCTCCAATACAGCTAAATCTGACCTTAACCCCACACACTGGACAAGGCCAGGCTGCATTCACTGAGCCTGAGGGAATATGGCACAGTATTGTTTACGCCCATATGGGTAAATTCTCTTTCCCTCCAACTCAGAGTGCCTTGCAAATATTTTCTTCTTGGCTGGTCCTTGGATCAGTTTCACATGAAAAGAGGAGATTTCTGTAGCACTTGAAGTCTGATTTGTCTGTCAGCATCCCAGGAAAGCTGAGACCCTTGTGCCCAGCCAGTCTGTCATTGTCCCACTACAGGGACCCTTCACTGAGCAGTCCTGGATCAGAGGGTGGTTTGACTGACTTAGGCAGGGACACACACCAGCAGCACAAAGGAGGCCCCTCAGTGGGTCCTACTTTATTTGAGTGTGTTACCTGCTGCTGGTGACTGCTTGTGCTCGTGAAGGATTCACACTAACAGTTTACAGAATAACGCTCTTTATTAATATAAAATAGTGACAGGTTAAGGTTTGAGGATTGCCAGTGGTAGTATCTGACTGCAAAAATGTATTCAAAGTAGTACCTCTGTTTCCCAATAAAAGTATTCAGCGTGCATAGAGTATGGTTCTTACCCAACAGGCGTCCCTATGGGGGGGAAAACATGTTCAGCCCCTCGACTGATCCCAGAAGTTACGATGGAGCAGCTGCCATCAATATATGACAAAAGCAAAACAGGATAACTGCTTGCCTTTTATATGGTAACTTTTTGAACATAATAAGACTGCGGAAGTTATTTCTCTGGGACCATGTTAAATGCGTGCTTACACCTCCAAATAACACGAATTTTTCTTCCTAGCTCCAAAGAATGGGATGGCTGAAGAATATGATAAAGTCTTTCTCTCAGTTTGCTTTACATTTTACGTCACACTGTTGACATCACATTCTGTGTCCATATGTGTTACAAATACTTGTTAACATCAGGAAAAAACAGCTTCATTTCCATAATCTGCAGTCAGTATATTTTTGTGAGCACACATCTTCTGCCCATTTCCTGAAGTGTTGTGTTGCATCTTTATCCTACGGTGATCATCCAGATTCTTTGACTTATTGCAAATCCAGCTCATTCTCTGTTTAAGGGCTTTTTCCTGCATCCTGTGTCATTCTCCCACCTCAACCTAATGCCTGCACCTCTCCCTTTATCTCAGCTGCTTTTATCCTATTTGCTAGTCACAGTCTTGATGTCCAACCAAGTCTAACTTTTCTTTCCTTCTGCTGTAATTTCTGTTTCATGCAGTCACAGATCTTTCCCCCTGAGTCTTAGTTCTATGCTGCCACTTTCAGCAGATTTCATGTCCCAAACTTTTTTTTTTTTTTTTAACTCCCACATTTTGAATTATCACCCTTTGTTTTTCTTCATCAAACTGTAAGTGGTCACGCAAAACGCAGGAAGGACAGGGTCCCAGAGCCACACTTTACCTCCAAAAAACATGATGAAGAACTTTTGGCAAAGCTCTTCAGTGTTTTTTGCTTTTAGCGGCCTCCAGTCAGGTTGTTTGTTATGGATGAGGCATGCCTTGGGCTTCTGTTCAGTACTAGAAATGCAAAGAAATTCAAATATGATGCTAAAGAAGAGATGTTACTAAATGTGCTAGTTAAGTTTTTCTTATCAAGAGCACATTATGACTATTCAGATATTTCTGAAGTGAGCAAATTAAGAGTGGTTTTTGCAGGTTCATGGGTATTCACAAGAACAGGCAAACCATCAAAACAAAGGGTTGCACAAACATTATCATCTAATTTATCACTAATATTTTTCTTCCTTATTTTCCTCATTATATCAAATAAAAAAAACCAGTCTGAATTTAAAAACTAGAAAAATCAATCAAAAATATTAACAGAGATGTTGTAACTATAACTAGTGTTTTTGTCCAGAGCAAACTGATGCTACTCCTACCCCCTTCTCCAAAATTTTTCCTTGTACAATAAGCAATTCTTTATCTGATTTCCTTGAAAGTTGTTATGAACTTAGCTGGAAGTTTTGTTCTTATTATTTCTTCTTTTATTTTTCTCTCCTAAAAGAATTAAATTTTCAAAGTATTTTCTTAATCAGTACAGATATTAATAAGGAAGGAAAAACAAAGAAGCAAGATGAAGTGGTTTTGCTTTTTCCATTTTAATGAGTACTTGTTTAAATAAGTTAACCACCCTAATAATTTTTTTCCAGTACATTTTTTCATTAAATATCAATATGATTTCAGATTATAGAAAAGGTACCTTAACAAAATGCAAATATGTCAGAGAAAAAAGACAACCAGATAGTGACAAAGCAGCAAAATTAACCAATCTAAAATACTGAGAAGTGGCATCAATTTAGAGATTATGGTTTGAATCCTTTCTTTTATTTAAGAAAAGAAGTTTCAATACAATCTGTAGGAGGCAGTTGTCCCCATTGACTTCAGTTGTAGCCTTCACATTTTCTTTAGGTGCACTAGGATACAGGTAATGCTAAGATTAGATATTTATATCTATATATCTATATACCTATATGTCTATATATCCATATATCGATATATCAATATATCGATATATTGATATATCTATATATCTAATCTATATATCTATATATCTATATATCTATATATCTATATATCTATATATCTATATATATAAATGCATCTTAAGGATATTTTGCTTATTAGAGGAACTGCTTGTATTTTGAGTGTGACCCAGGGCAGTGTGACCCTAAATTGACACACTCTACTTTTTTACTATTTGACTATAAATAGAAGATTATTGGTTTCCTGGATTGAGAATCTGTTGGACTTGTATGAAATACAAATACATAAACTACATATATTACCATCAAAGCTCCCCTTAAATGTCATTCTTTTTCCCTCTTGAATGGCTCTTTATTTTTCCTCTTTGCGTAACAGAAACTTATAAAATTGAGAAAAAATTAAGAAACGAAATTTAAGAAAAAAAGAAATTATTTATCATAGTAGTAAAAAATACCAAACGTCCAGTGCTATCTGGGCTCTCTAAATATGATAATATTTTAATACTGGCATTAGAAAGGCTATGTAGTTTCAATTCTGCCTATCAGTCTAAGTTAAACAACTTGCAAAATGCTAATTTTGAACTGAAGGACAAGCAAGCAACAAAATTCTCTCTGTTATTCTTACCAGACTACACATCTATCAAATAAAATGTAATTTGATATTCTAAGAAGCAGATCTTCAAAATGCTGTACAGGGAGCTACACAAACAAATCTCTTTAATGTAAACGTGACTTGAGCACATAACCTCCCAAGAGGGATTTGTAAAAGGTACCACTCATAATCTCTAAATGTATTTGAGTCAAAAGGTGGTCCTGGAAGGATACAAATACTTTTTTTGTTCTGGTAATTAAAAACAGTAGCTCTAGCAGATTTTTTTTGAGCCACTAATATACCAAAATGAGAGAAAAACCTAGAAAGAATGAGGGAAGGAAGCAACTATCTTGTGAAGATCAGGAAAGGTGGTTTGCAACTCTCCAATAAAGTAATGACCTGCATATAACCAGTCTTGAAAATGTCTTTTATTATGATAAGTTAACACTTGCTTGTGCTGTACTTTTTTCTGCGTATGAAAAATCTTTAAAATTTTTAAATGCTATATTTCCAGTTTTATTTAAAGGTTACTTAAAATACAGACTTGACGTGTTTAGAGCAGGTTAGTCTGATTTTATTCTGCACATTTCAGGATGGAGAAGATCATCTGCACCCGATTACCCATGGAGAGTCCAAAACTTTTAAAAGTCAACATCTGCTATAGCAGATTGAGAGCAGCATACTATTGCAGTGTCTTCTGTTTATAAACAGGACACTGTTTATAAATAAGCAAATTAAATATTAAGTCTTATTAGTGATAAGAGTTAAGAAGTCATTCCATATTGAAAAAAAAATAGATTTTAGAAAAGTATTTCAAAATAAATGACATTCAGGAATGAAATATACTCATAACAGACTATAGAATATGATAATAAAGGCGTAGATAATAAAAATAAAAAAGGAAGAAAATGCAAAATCCATCACAGAAGTGGCTTGTTCAGGCTAGTAAAGTAAAACATAATTAGAAACTGGAAGAACATGACTTCTTATGGTAGTTGAGTGGAGAGCAATGGACAGTATTTATTTTTATTTTAGTGAAGTTTCCAATGCAGTCTTCTAGACAACATGATGAAGTGTAGATTAGCTAAGCAGACAGTGAAGCAGACTGAAAACTGTCTCAAGTGTCAGGCTTAAGTGACAGTGATGAGCACCACAAAGTCCAGTTTGAGGCCAGTCAGAAGTATTCAACCACAGGATTCAACACTGGTACCAGTAATGCTCAGTATATTCGTCAATGACCTGCTTGATGGGACAGGGCATAAACAGCAAGTTCTCAGAGGATACAAAGCTAGGAAGAGTGACTGATACATCAGAGGGTTGTGCTCAGTTCAGAGGGACCTCAATTGGGCTGAGAGAAAATATATGAATTCAGCAAAAGAAAATGCAAAGTCTTGCACTTGGGAGGAACAACCCCATGCACCAGTACATGTCGAGAGCAGAACAGCTAGAAAACAGCTTTACTGAAAATGGCCTGGGAATCCTGGAGGACACCAGGTTGGCCTTGAACCAGTAATGTGCTCTTGCAGCAAAGAATAGGAATGATGTTCTGGGTTAGTGGCTATTGCCTGCAGGTCAAGGGAGATGGTCTGTCCCTCTGCTAAGTTCTATTGAAACTGCTTTGTTTCGGGAAGTGAGAGTCTCAGTTTTGAGTTCAGTTTCACTGTGTAGGAGAGGGGCAGTGGGAGAATCCTGCCAATATATACTAATGCATTATTGGGGAAGCAAAGAAGAGGAAGCTGCTTCTTCTTGGTGGTATCCAGTGAAAGAACAAGAGAAAATAGCCTGCCACATGTTGAAATACTATCAGTTTAAGACTATCACAGTGGTGTGTGACCCATATGAACTTCTGCTTTATGCATTTAAGTTTTCTAACAGAAAAACACTGATTGCAGGCCAGGGAATTATGGTCTAATCTGTCTGGCATTTCAGCAGGGTAGGTAACTTCAATAGAAAGAGCCTTATTTATTAAAAACTTGGTATGGGGAGAAAGGATGTAATAGAAGGGATGGAAGAGAAGGAATACCTTTGTTTCTTACAGAAGTAAGAGAAAACTAATGAGAAATTTCAGCCTCAAACATACAAAGCCACTATGCACTGACATTCTCTTGAAAAAATGAGATGAAGTTACTCGCAACAAAACAAGCGAAAGAAATTCAACTCATATTCAGTCTGAGCAGATGCTGCAGGTAGCGCACGTATTTTCAGCAAAGATCTAACACTATAGGTGGACCACTGAAGGAAGGAACTTAATGAACTGCTTTTTTCTTAAGTTGCTGTCATAAGGTTAATACTTGATTAAGACGGTAGCTAAGGGAAAACATTGTTGCACATCCTGACTAGGAATTGCAGAATGGTACATTTGCTTCTGGATAATTTCCATGTTGCTAAGTCTTACTCTTTTCAAGCACATGCTTTTAATTCATGTCTATGTCCATGCATGTCCTTGTGAGTTTATTTTCAATACTGAAAAATTGTTTTTATTTAGGCAACAACCTATTCTTCAGTAGCACTCATTTGTGCTGTGGGCATCCCTGAGCAGGACTGGTGGTTTCCCTGCTGCAAAATCCTAGATGTTAAATCTATTACACAATCTTACCAGCCTAAGAAGACGGAGACAGTAATAGTTAGTCAGTCCATGGAAGAAAAACATAGTTGTAGCTTGCACTAGAAGAAATAGATGAATACAAAGCCCTGATATTTTCTCTGAAGAAATTGAGATAATGTAACGAATAATTTGGAAAAACTTTCATCAACTCCAGTATTCCTTATATTTAATTAATTGGTAGCAGCTATAATAAATTATTGCTTGCCAGCTGAACTTTATATAGTCTAATTGGAAAACTAATGTGACTCATCTCCAAAATCAGATGTTGCATTCACTATACCAAAGTATAAATGTCAGCTGTCCTGGAATTTAATATAATCACATTAAAATAAAGTTTCTCAATGGATGAGATAAAGTAAAGTGAATGATGGCATCATTATCTATCATAAATATATGTTCTTATTTATCTACACTCTGATAGAGTAGTAAGAAATATCAAGCAGGCTAATGAAATAAGACTTTGAAAATCAAGAATAAAATAAATAAGTATCTAAAATTGCTGTGCTTCATTTTTCCTGTGATTGGATTTTCTCATTTGAAATGCCACGAGATTAAACCATTTTCCTTATTTAGAATGTGCACCACTTAATTAAATTTGTACTGTATTGTAGAATCAAAACCCATCACTATTTCATTTCTAGAAATTGTATTTGGATTATAAGCAAGATAGAAAAGAAAATACTGCAACTTCCTTTCTGGTTTAATGAACTGTCTTTCTAAAAGCCTCAGTCTTACTTTTAGCTGAAAAGCAGCAAACATAGTACAGTAATCATCAGTGAAGAATATGCATAGACTAATGATATACCTATGTTTGAATCCCTGAATATATTAAAAATTAGAGTTTAAAAGCATTCAAAACTGTATTTCTGAATATCAGCAAATTCATTCTGAATTAATTTAAAAGGAATAATTTCAATTTTATTAAACTGAAAGTAGTATTTTCATTCATTCATTAAGCTATCATGTGTTAAACACCATCTGTCACGTGAAAAGCGGAGATTTACTCAAATCCACAGTGTTTGATTTGTCAGCCAGTGCCCCAGAAAAGCTGAGACCGTTGTGCCCAACCAGTCTGTCATCATCCCATTATCGGGACTCTTCACTGAGCAGTTCACTGGGTCAGAGGGTGGTTCAACTGACTTTTTCAGGGTCACACACCAAACAGAGAAATCTCCTCCTGGGTCTCCACACCTTTACACACTGCCAGGGACAGCCAGCGCCCTTGATGGACTCACATGAGCAGTTTACAGAAGAACATTCTTTTTTAATAAAATTGTAATAGGGTAAGGTTAAAAATGTGTTTAGGTGGAGCATGAGTGACTTTAGCCATACATCACACTCCCTGAGGGGTGGTGGTACCCCAGGGTGGGTATCTCAGCAGTGTACCTGCGATAACCTTGGGATGGGCTCACGTGTCAATCCAAGGAGAATGATTTCACCACAGCTGCTGATTCAAGAGCAGAACATCTTCCTTTATCTCCCTTGGTTTTCAGCTGCTGTGTGGCTTATGTGCTAAAAAGTACCACCGAGCTCCCCCGGCAAGGGTTTCAACAGAGCCTGGCCACAGTGTCTCCACTCTGTTCCACCCTCCATTTGGTCTCATTTAGATCTTATTGTGTATGGGAGGTTGGGTATGCTGACCCTGTTCCATCCTGGGAGTAGCAAGTATATTTTTCCCTATGACTTCTGTACTGTTATCTTTTTACCCTCGGTCATCTTCCCACACTATCATGAATGTATAATTTCATCATATTGATTATTGCCATGCATTTATCCCATTGACTGATGAGAGGATACCATGTAGTAATGACTTCAGAGACTGATGGGACTTATTATACAGCAAAAGAATATTCTAGAAAAGATTGAGCAGCTTATTTTTCTAATTTAGAGGGTGGTTAGAGGTATTGCCTTGGAAAAATATTTTTAATACTGTGTTGCTCATGTTTTAAATCAGCTATACCAGAATTGTTTTCAGTAGACTTACTGCAAGGAAGAAACCCTTATTTCAGTGTTTCACTTCCTGAAAAAAGAATATCACACACTGGATAATATCTAGTAGCTGAACTAAGCTACCAAAGTAGGCATTCTTCCTTTTCTTGAAATTTTTATTGAATCACTGGAAAACATAATCATCTGAATCTGGAAATAGCCTTTGTCTGTTGCTTCATAAAAAGCCATTTTTCACAAAGAAAAAGAGTACATCCAATTGCAGTGCTTCTGCGGGCAAAGAGATCATTATTTTCTTTGACATATGTGAAAATCAGAAAATATTTCTTTAGACTATTGAGTCAAGGGAGAGAACCAAAAGACTCAAATTTAGGAGTTGTTGAAGTAACATCCCTAATAACATTCCTGGCCAGTATTGGGAACAAGCAGTCATTTATTCACCCAGGACGTCCAAAGAAACAAAAACTTTCCAGGGTTTATGTACATTGCAACACAAAGGCTACGCATAGACCCCCTTTCCATTGTCAAGCCCAAATTTTTCATATCACTGTTTCAACTACTACCAAAACATTTAATCCATCTCTAGTTACAGGATAACTTAAAGCTCGACCTCTTTGAAAATATTAGATTAATTTAAATTTCTTAGCTAAGCAATTCACAATTAATTAAGTTCTGCAGGTGGATTACATTTATTAAAACTTTTGGAGTGTATGAATTCTGATTCACTCCCTAATTTTCCTATAATGTCTATCTTATTTTATTAGAACAAAGTTATCTATTAACTAGAACTACGAGCACCTAAAGCAACAAGATTATAAAAGCTAAAATAGCAAAATCACAGAAATACACATTTTTTAAGTAATTTAAATACAGCTTCTTCAAAACTTCAAAATCATTAAGCTTCTTGGCTAAATAGTATATGATGCTCTTTCACTACTTGTTTTTGGGTTATGGTAATGTTAGTAAAGGATTTTCCTCAAATCGTATTTATTAAATAATCTTGCTTCTATAATCAAAAATTATTTTTGTGACTTTTTCAGGTGCTTTCCCTTCCATTTTCTTGTGTCAAATGACAATGGAATAAAACCAGTAATTCAAATAGTACTCATTTAGACTAAGATTTGATAATTTTGCTGACTTAACAGTATTTTGCATTAAATCACAGATGTAGACAAAATCGTGAAAAACTTCTAAATGTGAGCTGTTACTCAGAATTTCATGATTCAAATATTTGTATTTGACAAGTTTATATAATGCTATTAATGTTTTAATCTGCAGTTTCTTATTTAAAATACATGCATATTCCAAATGTGCTTATGAATATGTAGAATTATGACCTTAAGATGTGAGTATTCCATTAACTCTTTTTGCTGTGTCTTTCATGTTGTTTCATATAGATTTATGTCTTCAATATAGAAAAGAATCTGAAAAAACCTGAGGCATTTCCTACTGTTTCTAAATTATTTATTTTGAAGCTACCTTTTAAAAAGATCAAATATGCTGCATATATTTATTACTGTTTAGAAATCCAAAAGTCATGGCAAGAGAAGTCTCAATATCCAACTGTTATGACTCCTCAAGAGGATGGCATTTATTGTTTCTCAAACAACAAATATATTTTATGAACTTCAGGATAAATTGGGATACAATTGAGATATTAATAAATTATTTCATGTATGCAGCCACATATTTTTTATACTTTATTACATTCTCTTCGCAATCAGTATATTTATTCTTTTTTAATATAAGAAGTCTTTATTTATGGCAAATTCAGAAATAAATATGGTGCATATAAATTTTTCCATTAATCATCTTTTTTTAGCAGTGTCTTTAAAGATTTAATTCCGGTATGATAAACAAAATTGTTTCATATCTATGAATTCATTCCAGATTCTTTTTCCAAGGTGAGGCACAGGTCAGTCGTCTGTCTCATATCCTTTTACTCTTTCTCAGATTCCATTCCATACACCCATTAAAGATTTTCTTCCTCTTGTAGATTGCCTTGGCTGGCTACCAGACCCCTAAGCAGTTGTTCTCTCACTCCCCTCTTCCACAGAACAAGATGAGAAAATAGGACGAAAGAACTCCCAGACTGGGAAAAGGACAAGGAGCTTGTTTGCCAATTACCATCACAGGCAAAACAAACTTGACTTGGGTAAATTAATTTGATTTATTCCCAGTTAGAAATAGAGCAGAATGGTGAAAAAGAGAGACAAAGCCAAAAATGTCTTTCCCCTCCATTAATTTTCTTTTTATCCAGTTATTAGAATTTACTAAACTGTATTTTACTGAATTTATGTTTTGGAGTAGCTACTTAAGTACTTGGATTTTTATTATAAATATAAAAAGTCATAGGGTACTTGCATTGGGGCCTAGATATTCATCAGACTGGAGAATTCCATGATCACCAGGCTGCACTGCCATTCTTTCTTAATCTTTGTATATTTAATAATTAATTTAAAGGTTATATGGTTTCAGCAATAGAGGAGGACGTGCAAGAATAACAGCCTAAATAAGATTTTCCTGGATGAAAACACAAGATGTATTTTAGGTCTTCTCAAAAAGAATATTCTTTGATCTTCTCTCTTATGACTTTCTCACTGCAGTTTTCTTAACTGAACTCTGAAAAAAGTTTGAAGTCTAAATTCCCCATGGAGCCTGAAAAGGGTGAGTGCTTTGCTGTATTTTTAATCACTGAAGCAGTTGATTACAAGTCTCACAAGTGCTTTCCGCTGTATAGACAGCTCCTGTACACTAATTCTGCTCTTCTGCTCCAGCCCACTAGGCAATAACGCTGTTTAATCGAAGAGGTCTTCCTAAATCCTTTGCTCACCATATAGAGAAATGTAATACTAAATGTAGTCAGATGGTAATAAGGTATAGAGTACATTGAAAATACAACTTAGTGTATAATGATGAAAGCAGTATGTGATGTTAAGTAATACAGATTTAAAATGATGATGCCTTGTACTGTTCAGATTTTATGAGTTGTGTGTATATTATACATAATCTACAGGTGCGTCCACTTTAATTTTCTCCTTTTTCCAAGCAAGTAGATGACATGCTTGCATATTCACAGGTTTTCACACTCTTCTCTCTGTGGAAAGCTAAAGAAAGTTTGTTCTCGCCCCCCATTCTCTGACACTGTTTCTCACAATTATATAATGCTACTAAACCATATTACATTACTGCATACAGAAGTTTTCTTTTGGGTGAAGGACAAATAGAAGAAAAAAAATACCTGACATTAACTTGTCACACTGCTTAGTGCTCCTCTGCAAGGAAGTTTGGTACTACGGTGATGAGAATGGTGTAAGTAGTTGCACATGATGTCTGTGAGCATATTGTGACTCAGTGCTGAGGAGCTCACTGAGATGGACTGTACATAATATTTAACTAAGCGTTTTCAGGTCAGTGTGACTGCATGATCCTTCCACACTTCAGTGAGCCAGGGGTTAAATCTGCCTAAAAGGATAAACCACTAAAAAATGTTGCCAGTGTCTCAATGTCTTTTGTGTCTTTAATAATGCTTGTACCATCAGGCACCAGCGTATGTATGTATGTTTTTTTTATTTAAATGTCTGTGTAAGGATTTAGATTACATTCGGACAGAACTACGCTATGAATTATTTATGCTCACCTCAGGTTTGTGCCTAATTTACAGAATTGCTTAAACATGTCAGTTTTTCTAAATGATAGAGTTAGATAAAGCATTATTTGCTTTATGTCAAGAAAACAAATTTCTCCTGGAGATGAAAATAGCAGCACAAATCAAAAAGGGGAGGGTAAGAATTGTGATTATAGGCTTCTAGACTCTAATTTATCCCACTTCAGGACCCTATTTTCTATTTTGTGTACAAGCCTGATACTTCTTTGAAAATCCTGGTCCTGCTATTTTATGTTTTTTTATGTTCAAGCCTGAGGTGGTACTGGTGGAAAACCTGTGGCAACTTTCAAAAATGTTTGTGACATTTTGAACATTGCTGTCACAGCTGTCTAATATAATTAGATGTTAAGCTCTTCAGGATAAGGACTATATTTAACCATGCACCCAGTACAACGGGATTTCCAATCTTAGGTTGAGTTTATAGACAATGGTATAATAAAAATGATTAAAAGGAGTAGAAGGTTTAAATAATGCTGATGACATGGCTTTGATGACTTCCCTGGAGAGATTATTCATCACAGTCTAATGAGATCATTAGGAGGAAAAGTTTCTAGTCTCAGTATACAGCCAACAAGATTTTGATTTGATCAATGCAAAGTCCAACCGGCTGTAAACTGTAATGGTGCTGCTATGGCTCTCCCTGTGAGTCAGGATTGGATAGCCACCTAAGCTCAAGGAGAGGAAGACACAAAGTTGGTGCAAGTAACTTCACACAGAGAAAATTATAAAATTGTTATCCTATTCATCACATATGCTCATTGGAAATGTTAACATTTCTTTATTACTATATTCTGTCCAAACCAAAGTTGATTGGGTTTTTTTGTCATTTTTTCCCCCTGCCAGGCAGAGCAAAGAAGCTGAATATAAAAGTGAAAGGAAAGGTTATCTATAGGAATTATTATTTAAGTGTACTTGAACAATTCATAAAGCAGAAAATCAGAAATGTATCCAGACCGTTTTGGTTCCAGAACTGTGCTAATAACCTTGCATGAATGCTGAGATTGTGTAAGAGCCTTCTGAAAATAGTTCTGTTTAGAAATGAAAAGGTGACAATCTCACACCACTGGTGGATAGCCAAAAAAGTCTATTAAAATAACAAAAGCAAGGTTCTTAGGTTAAGTCTTCCATAACAGACATAACATAGTCTCGCTCATTTTTGTATTGATGTTCAATATTTTAATTTCCGGTATTGAGGAAATAACTACAAAGACATAGTAATTCCTTTTGTATATTTGCATTGGGTTTCATTAATAGATTTTGAATATATTAATATTTTGATGTATGGTTTATATGAAAGCTTTCAGCATAATGGATACAAATGGCTACACAAGCATAAACCAATTATATTTTTTAATTACTTACCTAAGTCCTATTCATTTCTTATGGCAGAAACAAATGTATGACCTTGGACAGAAATATATGGCAGCTACACGAGAAAAGGTTTATGCTTTTGACAGATGCAGTTAGCCTATTCATTTAAAATATGTGTTGAGAAGATAACAATTAAGTGTTAATAACAAAGTTCATTATAAGATTGTTGTGTAGCGAGGCTATGTTCGTGTGAGCAACAATTAAAATAATTATTCATTAGCCAGTACTATTTTAAGTACAGTGATATTGCAAAATAGAGTGCTATCAAGATAAGGTTATCAACAGAATTAGATTAAAAAATACACTTCACTGTAGCAAATAAAAATTGTAATATATCTGTGGTCTACATAATTTCAGAAGATCAAAAAACATGTGGAGGAACATTTAAAGAACGCTAAAGTGATATCATTAGTGTCTGTAATACATCTTATCCCTGACAAGCTGGAGAAGCTGAGAATGCAATTACATTAGAATTGTTTCTGATAATGTTAATATAATGTTTTACATTAGTAATAAAACATGAAATTGATATAATCTGGTGACTGGAACAAATGAAATTAAAATATAATAAATTCAATTGATGTACTTTCATTTAACAGTCAACAAGCAGGGAGCATTTCTGTTACATGATAGGCCTTGAAATTTCTAAACTATCTCAGTGGAAAATTTTTTCATCATTCTGTCTTTGTTCATTTAAATATATGAAAGGTTTCAGCATTAAATGCTGGAAGAATATTTCCAGAACTTTTATTCAGTTTCAGTCAATATTGAGAAATTTTGACTTCTTTGATTAAAGAATATCCTGCAGAATGCATTTTTTTTCTCTGACCAGTACTATTTAAAAAAAAAAAATTGTTGAGATTATTGTATTAAAGAGAAAATGGGAAGCAGAACTAGCCTACTCTTGAACCCAGATAATAGTACATTGTCTAGTACAGGACCAAGACGATGTCTGAGGTATTTGTATCGTTCATGTTTTTAATATGTTCCAATTTTTGTCCCTAATGCTACATAAGTTATACACATTTTCAGCACTCACAAAAAAACGTAGATTAACTATTGGAAACCACAAGGGGACATGTAATATTACTCAATGTGTCCAAGAAATCATTAGAGTTTCAACAAAAGACAAACTATATACACTGATTTTAAGAGGTGGAATTATAAAGCAATTAATGAAAACTAAAAGAAAACCACATTAAATATCTTTGAAGACAGAAAGGAAGGCATACTTACACATTTCAGCTTCCTTAACAACAACAAAAAAACAAAACTAAGAACAAAACAAAACAAAAAAAGAGATTTGCAATACAAGCACCACCAAAAAGGAGCTACCCTCATATGTAAGTATATCATAGAATAAGAGAACAAAATAAAGTGATAGCCATGCCACACAGGCTTTTTGCTTACAATTTTTCTTAAGTTCTTTAATTGAGAAAGTCATTGGAGAGGCAGGAGAGGCATATTCTTGATGTTGAGGATTTAACAAGTAAAAGATGCAATTGTTGCATCTTGATTTTGTTACCTTCCTATATTCAGGAGCATCAAAGAAAAGTCATATTTTGGTGTAAAATTTAGATGTTTTCTAGTTTATAACTTTACATCTTCTAATACAAGTTAGTATGAATATCAAGTGAACCAAAACTGTACTATTGTGGTATTTCATAGACTGATTAGTGATTTAGCAGAATCAAAGAATAAGCTGAGTTGGAAGGGACCCACAAGGATCACCAAAATCCGACTCCCGGCGCTACACAGGACAGGCCCAAGAGTCACACCATGTACCTAAGAGTATGGTCCAAACACAATATTAAGCATATCAGTTCAAAATATTATGAACAAAAGAAGAATGCTTATGATCCATAAGTCTCGTTCTCAGACTAAAGGGAAATACATAACATCATTATTTTAAAATTCGCTAGAAGTTCATAAACCCACTGAATACTAACGCCAGTTCATATGACGGAAGTGAATCCTTTGAACACTGCTGATATTGGCCCCTGCATATCGAGTAGCCAATAAAATATATCCACAATAGTGTATATTGTGAGATTATTAGATTTCTTTTCACCCTAAAGTTCATTTGCTATTCATTGTAGTAAAATATGGAAACAGTAAGTGAAACATGAGTCTTTTTTTTTTTTTTTTAATGCATTGTATGGGATCTATTTCATCAGGCAATGAGACTGGCTCATATGTACCTGGGGATTTTTCCTACAGTGAGCTTAGGTTAAAAAAAAAAAAATGTTTTAACGGCTGGGATGGTTGCTCTATATAGATCTCTCAAGAAGTAGCATGTTTATTTAAAATATCCCAAACTCCCTTGACATGAAGTTTTATTTTGTTGCAGTTTATTTCATGAAGGGAATGATTTGTTATGATTGTCTTCAGAGACCACGAACCTTTTGACTAATTGATCCCTTCAAATGTTAAATTCCTGTGGAAAATGAGAATTTTAAACTTCTGGAGGAGATTTAAACACATGCTAACCCAGTAGTAAATCAAACAAATTTTTGACCTTTGCCATCATTTTGACTGAATCATCTTTCTGTAAAGTTATATTGCAAATTATATATTTAGGAGTTGACAGAAAATGTGATGTAAAAAGTACAAAGGCTTGAGTAGTAATGGAGAACGAGTGGCTAAGAAGTATGAATTCAGGGAACTACCAGTATGTGCCACCAGGTAGCCAGAGCATTTTAAATAAACGTTTATGTGCCTTGATTTTAATAGTGAACTTTATAAGTCAACCACTGAAATATGGAAATCCCAGAAAATTAAAACTGATGTGAATATTCATGAATAATAGGTGCATATTTATGCTTATGACAACAGTTTCATTAATTCCAGAACAATGTAAACTCAAGTGATTGAAACACTGGTGTAACATCCTCATGTGGTATTAGGCGCTAACTGAAACTTCGCATTCATGCAAAAATTTATAGATACAAAAATCATAACAATTTTCTCTCTCTCTGGCACACAGAAATTAACTTGCATGTAAGAATCAAATCAATATTTTTTAATGTATTCAAAATATCAAATAATATCTGGGTAAAAATAATGTATTATTTCTTTATGTTTAAACTCATGCTTACTACTATAATTTTTATTTTGCATGTGATAATTGATTTGTTCATTCAAGATGAAGTTTCTATTACAAGAAATAGCAAATAATATTTTATTATTTAAATTCTCATTTTTGTTTACAACTTTATAGCGTATTGTCAGATTCAATCACCTCCTTCTTGAGCTGAAGAATCCCATTTTTCCATACATTTAAAGCATTCTGTACTACTGTAAACCTTGCCATGTTGTTTTATCTTGTGTATATTTTGAGGAGGTACCACAGCTTTAGACAGCAGCATATATTTTCTATACTCTACTTAAAGAATCTGAAATTTTACATGCCTTTGAGGCAAACATGTAAAGAATTAATATTTAAAAAGAACTTCCAATATTTCTTTCCAGAAATGGTAATATCATCTTCATTCCTTATTTAAACTCTCATTGAACGTCTCAAAGATCTAAAATAATTTTGAATTTTTAACAAAATTCTTTTTTTTCTAAATATTTATAGATTCTAAAGATTCTATTCTATGTATCTACCATCCCTGTTTATTTTATACTTTTATGATTTTTCCTATTGAAAATCAGACTTCTTTTCCTGTATTTTCTGGTTGTTCTTCAGAGAAATTTTTTAAATTTGCATGCATGACCACCCAGTCCTGTTGTCCACAATATCTATTAAAGAAGAGTAAATAGGTTGATTATATTTTTAAATAGTACTTGGTCCAAATAACTTCTTTTTAGTTTATTCATCTTCAGCTTCAGGAAGATATTATTCCTTAAGATGGTACTACAAAGAAAGCCTTTGGAAAGAAATTGCCTTTGGCTCGTTAGCATTAAACTTCAAGGTGAAGAAGTATTTTAGACTTTCTTTCACCCATTTCCTTGATGATCCTTTTCACCAGTAATCCATCAGCCCTCAATTTCTCTCAAGTGTTTCTTACAGAGATGTGAAAAAGATGTTATTGGTAGTTTTCACGTTCTTCCTATATCTTCTGGCCTCAATTTTTAGAGTTTTACTGTCTACTTGTCAGAATTTTCTTTTTTTTTTATTTTTTACATGGTTTGGGAATGACTTCCACTTTTTGAAGGACATACTATACTTCTAATCTTCCCCTTTATTTTGTTATGTAAGCTTTTATTTTGTCCCTTTACTTTTCCTCTGAACTTCTATTATAGTGCATCTAAAAAAGATTCTCTTACACTTCATTTCACCCATTCTACTTCTTGCAGATTTGCCTGTGCAGCATTCGTATCTTTAACTAAGTTCCCTTTCTGAATTCACTATGAATGCAGTTATTACCTGAGATAGTAATAAGCCATAATGGTCTTAGCTTATGACAAATGTTGATTAGTCTAAATATCTCTCTAATCATAAAACAGATATAAAATTAACTAAAGTACCTAAATTGCAAATTATTTTCTGTAAAAAGAGCCCAGATTCAGTTTATTTCCTATTTATAAAAAATGTTAAATATATGCTGGAGTTTTATTAGGGTGAGGCAGGTGAAAAACAAAGGCAAGAGAGGGAAGGCCAGGCAGGGCAGGGCAAGCAAGGAAGGAGAAGGCAGTTACTGTTGAGATTCATTGTTTCTTCAAAGCAGAATATATTGAAGAATTTCTGGTTTGTAATTTGAATCACTGTTACAATTCCCAAATATTTATCACTTACTTTTTGTGGTGAAAAAAAATTCGGTTTCTCACTGTCTTTTTCTGAGAAGCTCTTTATCCTAACAAAGAAAATCCAGGGGAAAAAAAAAGTTGGAGAAAAGAGAATAGATCTTTGTTGCCTACACATTGCAAACTCGCTTGAAGAACTACAGGTCACTGATGTGCTTGCTTGGCACGCCTGCTCAGGACAGTGTGCTCAGGGACAGCTGTGAACGTCTGCCCTCTGTGCCTGTCATTTCCTCATACCACCTCAGCTTTTTCTTTTCACTTTTCTGTCTGACAGATTAAGAAGCAGCAAACCCCATTTTGCACAGCTTGATTCACACAGGACTCTCGTTACCTATTCTCAAATGTACACTCCCCTTATTTATTCTCTCTTCTGAGGAGACATCAGAGAAATGACTCATACTCAGAAGGGAGCACCCATCCTGCTATTCTGGAGGGAACTGATAGACCCACTACCTGTTAAACGATCAGCTCAGTTGCAGTTGCTTCAATTCAAGAATATAGTCACAACATGTGGGAAGAATCATGAATCAGAAATTACTAAATTCAGAGCTATTACCATGAATCATGCTGTCACCTCAATGCAGGGATTGTCATTCTAGTGCTGCTCCCAGCACGCAGAAAGAGAGTGAATTGTATTAATTTAGAAAAAAATGCCCTTTGCAGAGTGTGATTTTCATAAATATCTTAGACCAATAGGTGCCACCATTGCACTGTGACAGTCACACAAAGTCTGAAAGAAAAAATGAGACGAACTCTTTTGTTTCATAGTTCAGAAAATGCATTTTCTGGGGGAAAAAATAAGCAGGGGTTTTTTCGCCCCCTGGAAAAAGCAATTTTGGGAATGTAATTTTGTTGTTGGGGTTCTTACTTCTTTTTGTTTCTTTTCCTTCCTGTCTTATTTTTTCTGTCTGATTTGTTCTAGCCACAATGTCATAACCTTGACATTTCTTTGTAATCATTCAAAGCCTTTGATCACAAGTATCCAAATGAATTAAGCTTTAGTAAACTGTGCGGATGTGCCTTAGTGTCATTTTGCTGCTGAGCCATCACTACCACAGAATAACTTCATTTGATTAATTCCTCATTCCTTTGGTGACCTAAATAGGGCTGCCCTTACAGTTCTTTATTGGATTTTTTTATGGAAGTCACACTAGATATACAGTTGCAAGTTAGAAGGTACCATGGCAAATTCTGTTGAGAACAGAATGTTTTGATATTGGTATTCCTTTGTTCCCAATATAATGAATGGAAGTATGGGGTTTAAATATATTACTGACTGATGTGCCCATACTAGATTATGCTTCAAAGCCTCTGAGTACTGCTGTTTACTAGGAAAAGACTGAGAACAGCACTCTTCACAGTTAGAAATTCTAGAACTTAATTTTTGATCCACTTAGACAACATGAGATCTTACTGTATTAGATGCAATTTCTTTTCTTATTTGTAGCTTACTGTAATATCATGGCACTGAGAAATGGCTGATACACATACACTTGCAAAGCCCATTTAGATGATAAGAACGGAAGTTTCCTATACTGCCCAACTTACTTGTCCAAAACCAAATTTAGTTTGAATCTCCAAGATGAGAAGCAAAATCTATTATCAGTATCTTTTCAGTTCTGCTCTTGCAGTTCTTGACTCTTCTAGATGAGTCAGCAATTACTGAAGGTCTGTGTATAATTGAAATGGATGTAGAAAATATGATAAAGCTACTTCATTTTGTAGTAATTATATAATAATTTGCTAGCAGTAAATCAATACCAGTATGACCCAGATTATACCAAAAAACATAAAGATGAAAGACTTGCCCTACTTTTTTTGGTTATTTAGACTTATCTGCATTACTATATTTCATTTGTTTTTATTTTGCTTAATCCTGTGTTACTAACGTAGTAGTTGGAATGCCCCACTCAATCATTTTCACATTGCGTAGGTATCTAGGGAGATACCTAATTCTTTCCCATTAAACATACCAGTTTCTCCACCTTTTCCATGAAACCATTGTCAGGGAAGAAAAACAGATCTATAATGTTCCACATCTTAGTGAGTCAATGCCACTGTGGTGAAGAGTGTTAGGGGAGACCTTAAAAAATACCCTGCTTTTTTGGCTGACAACAGTCCAAAGGAAGCTGCACACATCAGTGTAGCAGAATGTCTGCACCACTATGCATTATTTAATAAAGAAGAGTTTAATTAATCAAAATTCATTTGTGCTGTATCTCCATCTTATCCAAAATAGGCATGCCATATGTTGTTGGTTGCTTTTTTTTCCCCAGTAAATTTATGCTAGCTCATGTATCTCTGCATTGTTTTTCCCTACAGAAGGCTGCTTGGAAATATGCGCAACAGTAAACTAAATAGGATAAGGGAATGTGCTGATACACCATTATTTTTATCATTTGCTCAACTACAAATTGGCAGTTTTGGTCTTTGTCAGCAGTACAGCAGCACCCCCCCAGGCAGTGTCTGGCTGCAGCCTGGGGGTTAGCTCAGTGTCATGGTTTGACACTGGCCCGATGCCAGGCACCCATGAAAGCCATTCACTCATCCTCTCCTGCCACAGCTGGGCAGAGGAGAGAAAATTTAACGAAGGGTTCATGAGTTAAGGACCGGGAGAAAGCACTTCAAGGGCAAAACAGGCTCAACCTAGAGATACAAAGTGAGATTATTACTAACAAAATCAGAGGAGGATAATGAGACGTAAAATGAAGCCCTTAAAGAACACCTTTTCTTCCCAACCCCTCCCTCCCTCCCACCGACAGCGCAGGGAAACAGTGCATGGGGGTTTTGGTCAGTTCATCACCCGAGGTTTTCTTCCGCTGCTCCTAAAGAGGAGTCCTTCCCCTGGAGGCCATGGGGTCCCTCCTACAGGAGAGGAGGGAGGAGTTCAGTTCTCTGTGAACTTCTCTGGTGTGGCTCCAATCTC